>PISX010006423.1:0-97683 GCA_004024625.1 Mellivora capensis
CAATTGCAGGGTCATAGGGAAGCTCTATTTTTAATTTCTTGAGGAACCTCCACACTGTTCTCCAAAGTGGCTGCACCAACTTGCATTCCCACCAACAGTGTAAGAGGGTCCAACTGCTTTTAAAAAATATATATTTTACTTATTTATTTGACAGAGAGAGACAGTGAGAGAGGGAACACAAGCAGGGGGAGTAGCAGAGGGAGAAGTAGGCTTCCCTCTGAGCGGGAAGCCTGACAAGGGGTTCGATCCCAGAACCCTGAGATCATGACCTGAGCCAAAAGCAGACGCCTAATGACTGAACCACCCAGGTGCCCCCCGACTGCTTTTTTTTTTTTTTTTTTTAAGTAGGCTCCATGCCCAGTGTGGAGCCCAATGCTGACTGGAACTCACAAGCCTGATATCAAGAGCTGAGCTGAGATCAAGAGTTGGTCACTCAACTGACTGAGCCACCCAACTGCTTTTTAAAAACGTATAATAAAAATAATTAAGAAGGGAATATAATTAGCTTGCTTCTTTCAACCTGGGTTTATTCCATTGATTAGCTGTGTGATCCGGGATAAATTGTTTAACCTCTCTGAGTCCCCCTTCCTCAGTTATAAAATTGAGAGAACAATAGCTATGGTAGAGTTTGTTAAAATTCAATGCCTAACATAGTAGATAATTAACATTAGGTAAATATGAATCCAAAGGTCAGTAAAACTTCTAGAAGAGAGTATATACATCTGTCTGAAAAGTGTCCTTGGGAGGAATTTATCCCAGCCACTTATCTATCTTACAAATTGAATAAAGCAGAATTTCTTAAAACATTGTCACTTAAGGCAGAAGAACAAATCCTCCGTTTTAATAAATGTTTCCTTACTGCAATATTCAATTCAATTAGATTAGCTTGGATGTTTTTGGAATGACCTGACTGTAATAATGCATAAAAGTTTTCCTAATAGCTGGCCAGGAGCTTTTGCTGACACTTAATGAAATCTGTTTAATTACTCCAACAGCCCCTATATCGGCTGCTAGGCTGGGGTCACTGGAAAAACTCGACTCTGTGGTACTTGGGCTATAAGAACACCTTCTGCTGATTGAAGCCTGGACCCTGTGGAAATGTTTTAATGTGATCCTTGAAGCATGTCCCAAGAAATGCTGTCAACACATATTCTTCCTTGTCAGGCCTTTATTTGGTCAGGAATACTCAAGAGCTCTGTCTTTCTGCCTGTGGTTTACCACATTGTCTCCCATATGCTTTCAGACCTGCTTTAGTTGTGTTCAGTGAAGCAGAGGTAGCTGAATTACAGGGACATCATCAACATGACTCCTCCAGAGAAAATTTCCCATCAAATAAATCACTAAACCAGCTACCATGTTCTGAGGCACAGAAGCCACATCCTTGCCACCTGACCATTCACTTGCAGAAAAACATGTTCTCCACATTGTTAGCAAAGGGGCATGGCCAGCAGGCCATATGAAAGGCTAGGGTCAATCGCAAATCCCCAGAATAAAGAATTTCAAAAGAAGAAGGAAAAGGCAACAAGAAAAGGACAACATAGTCAGAATTCATATTATCACAGGTGATTTTTTAAATTTTTTTTAAATTTTTAAATAAAAGCTTTTTGGACACTACTATTGAACATAAACTAAAAGGTATGGTATAATCCCTAAAAACTGCAGCTGCTGGGATGCCCAGGTGGCTCAGTCGGTTCAGTGTCTGAGCCTGGCTCCCGTCATGATCCGGAGGTCCTGGGATGGAGTCCTGCACTCAGCCAGGAATCTGCTTGTCCCTCTCCCTCAGCTACTTCCCCTGCTCATGCTCTCTCTGTCTCTCTCTCAAAATAAATAAATGAAATCTTTTTCGGGGCGCTTGGGTGGCTCAGTGGGTTAAAGCCTCTGCCTTCAGCTCCGGTCATGATCCCAGGATCCTGGGATCGAGCCCGCATCAGGCTCTCTGCTCAGTGGGGAGCCTCTGCCTGCTTCTCTGCCTACTTGTGATCTCCGTCAGTCAAATAAATAATAAAATCTTTAAAAAAATGTTTTAAATAAAGGAAATCTTTTTAAAAAAGTCCACAGCTGCTTATATAAACATAAATGCTGTCCATTATGAATTAATAAAGCAGGGTGACTTAGTATTGACAAAAGTAAAAATTTGCCATAGCCAAAGGTGTTGAAACTTTCCCCCACGATATATTGCTGCTGTTATTATTTGTTTTTAATTCACTGGAATTCCCACAGAATAAGAAATTGCCTTAACTGTGATCATCTGACCAATTAAAAGTCTTAAATGTCATGAGCTTTTCACTAGCTCTGGGTATGGAGAATATCCAGTGCACAGAACTAACTTGATATGGGTTTTTACTGTCCAAAACAGCTGGTATTTAGAATAAAATGAAGGCTCATACTTTTTTGAATAAGACAGGTTTTTTTTGGAAATACGATCGTTGGGGAAAAAAATCTTGATTTCACAAAAATAATTCTATTTTTTAAAGATTTTATTTATTTATTTGACAAAGACAGAGAGCACAGAGGGAGAGTGAGAGGGAGAAACAGACTCCCCACTGATCAGAGAGCCCGATGCTCAATCTCAGGACCCTGAGATCAGGACCTGGGCTGAAGGCAGACGCTTAACCGACTAAGCCACCCAGGTGTCCCAAAATAATTCTATTTTACAGTCTATCTTAATCCAAGGAAAAACTTTCAAAACCACTATCTACATTTTAACCCATTTAAAGCAAATTGGAGGACTTGTACTGCATTTTCATTTTAGGCATTTAGTCCTTTCATATTAAGGAATCATGCTTTTAGAATTGGAACATTTCCTTCCTAACCACAGAAGGCTAAAGGGGATGAAGTTCTTCATCTTGACAGTAATAAATAAGAACCATGCTGGCCTTTCTCTTTGCTCTTCTTCAGCCACCAATAGCCATGTGGGGCATGGAGATCCTCTTCCCCCAAAAAAGTTCAGAAGAGTTACAAACCCGCAGACCTATGTACCAGAACACTAAAACATTGAATTAGAGAAAGATGAGAGGATACTTCTGGACCAAAAAGAAAATAGTAACAACAAAAATCCCCAGAATGCCTAGAAATAAATATAAAAGAAATGTTCAAGACTGCTGTAATCACAACAATAAAACAAACAAAAATAATAAATTAGGTTAGAAAGACCTGAAACAGACCTTATTTCTAGATTGCAAAGAGTAATTCTGAAAAATTTTTATTTTATTTTTTTAAGATTTGTTTATTTATTTGAGACTGAGAGAGAGAGGAGGAGGGGCAGAGGGAGAGGGAGACAAACAGACTCCCTGTCTAGCAGGGAGGGTGACATGGGGCTTGATCCCAGGACCCTGAGATCATGACCTGAGCTAAAATCAAGAGTTTAGCCAACTGAGCTACCCAGGCACCCCCTGAAAAAATTGTAATAATACCAAACTGATCTATATGTTTATTCTAATCCCAAACTGATTTTTGGGTTACCTCTGAGGAAAATGTTTGCAATACATATATGACAGACAAATCTTCCAAACAGCAACTGCTAAGAAAAAAACCAGTAATTTTTTTAAAAAGATTTTATTTCTCTATTTCAGAGAGAGAAAGAGAGATCATGACCAGGGGGGAAGAGAAGAGGAAGAAGCAAACTCCCCGCTGAGCAGGGAGTCTGATGCAGGACTCTATCCCAGAACCCTGGGATCATGACTTGAGCCCAAGGCAGACATTTAACCAACTGAGCCACCAGGGCACCCCAAAAAACAGTAATTTTATAGAAAAAAGTTCACTTGGGACGCCTGGGTGGCTCAGTTGGTTGAGCGGCTGCTTTCGGCTCGGGTCATGGTCCCGGCATCCTGGGATCGAGTCCCACATTGGGCTCCTTGCTCGGCAGGGAGCCTGCTTCTCCCTCTGTCTCTGCCTGCCACTCTGTCTGCCTGTGCTCGGTCTCGCGCGCGCTCTCTCTCTCTCTCTGACAAATAAATAAATAAAATCTTTAAAAAAAAAAAAAAAGAAAAAAGTTCACTTATAATTGAATTTGTAATATTCAGATTACAGCTATTTCCGTTCTCAAAAGCCCTTGGCTATTCCTTTCACTGGCAGTTGCTCTCTTCTGGACTGGGAGGAGGACCCAGAGCTCCTCTGGGTAAGGACAAAAGAGATGACCAAGTCACGGAAGAAGGAATATAAGCTGGTCTTAAATACATGAGAAGAAGTTTGGCCTCGTTTGTAATAAGAAAAATGTAAAACAATACACATCTAAGATACCATTTTTCACTTACCAGGCTGGCAAAAACCAAAGTTTGATAGCACTCTATTAACATGGCTATGGGTAAATAGAAACTTTTATACATTGGTTGAGTATTACTATATTGTATGTTATATTGTATGTTGCAGATTAGTTACATTTCTATCATGGGCAATTGCATGTTGGTTTTTTTTTAAAGACTTTATTTATTTATTGATTTGTCAGAGAGAGAGAGAGAGAGAGAGAGAGCACAGGCAGACAGAGCGGCAGGCAGAGGCAGAGGGAGAAGCAGGCTTCCTGCAAGGAGCCCGATGTGGGACTCGATCCCAGGATGCCGGGATCATGACCTGAGCTGAAGGCAGCCACTTAACCAACCGAGCCACCCAGGTATCGCTTGCATGTTATTTATTGAAATTATAAATGCAGGGGCTCCTGGGTGGCTCAGTGGATTAAAGCCTCTGCCTTCGGCTCACGTCATGATCTTAGGATCCTGGGATCGAGTCCTGCATTGGGCTCTCTGCTCAGCAGGGAGCCTGCTTCCCCCCCACCCCACCTCTCTGCCTGCCTCTCTGCCTACTTGTGATCTCTCTGTCAAATAAATAAATAAATAAAATCTTTTAAAAAGAAAGAAAGAAAGAGATGCCTTTCTCCTTTAAAAAAAAAAAAGAAATTATAAATGCATGTATTCTTTGATCCAACAACTCCACTTCCTACAGGTGTACTCACATACATGCAAAATGACACAAAATTAATTGCTGAAAAACTGTTTAAAGTAGTAGAAGATTGAAAAAAGCTGAATGTCCTTTGGTTGAGGACTGCTTAAATAAAGTACGGAACATCCATATAAGATATCATTCAGCTGAAAAGAAAAGGAAAAAATTCTTTATGTACTGATACGGGAAAAGTTCCATGATATATTATTAAGAAAGCAAAGTACATGAGAGTGTTTAAATATGCTAATATTTATGTATAAGGGGGGAAATAAAAATATATATTCGAATGCATAAGAATATAACCATTGTGACTTGGAAAAGGGGACCGGGTTCAGGAAATACAAGGGAAGACTAGAAGTGGGAAGGGAAATTTGCACAATTTACCTTTTCATAACTTTTGGATTTTTGAATAGTGTGAATGTACTACCTACTGGAAAAAATTTTAACTAAATATTAGTTGGACATTTTTTCTTTATGTATTATTTGAAAATCATCTTCTTCATGCCATGGGATGACTTTATAAATGTGTTTGTGAAAATCTCTGTTTTTTACCATGATAAAGGCAATTATATTATAATTAGAAGTATTGTTTTCTCATATTTAACTTTTTTTTAAAAGATTTTATTTATTTGACAGACAGAAATCACAAGTAGGCAGAGAGGCAGGCAGAGAGGCAGGCAGAGAGAGAGGAGGAAGCAGGCTCCCCGCTGAGCAGAGAGCCCGATGCGGGGCTCGATCCCAGGACCCTGGGATCATGACCTGAGCCGAAGGCAGAGGCTTTAACCCACTGAGTCACCCAGGCGCCACCTCATATTTAACTTTAACACAAAGTGTACCACATTACCATAGTTTAACAAAGAAAAAAATTCCAATTTTTTGATATTGAGACAGGTGCAGGAAAATAGAGAGCAAAATGGATTTTATATTATATTGTGTATTATACACAATACATATTTATAAAGGAACTGAAGTTAATTTTTAGGCAATATTACATTATCTCAAAACTTTATCATTGGTTTAAACTTGTCACACAACCAACATATCCCACAACAAATTGATTCTTGTTCGCATATAGGGAATGAGTGTGTTTAAACAATGCATTATTTACTGACTAGGAAAAAAATAACACATTGAGGTCAGTGGACTTGTGCCCTTGAAATAATGTAATGAACTAGTCTATGGATAAAAATTCCATAATGCCTGGTGGTGAAGGGCACGGGATTTTCGAGTAAGACCCACCTAGATTGAATCCATTGCCTATGTGACTTTGGGTGAGTTACTTCACAGGGAACTATGTCCTAACACACAATAGATTCCTCATAAAATTGTTCATTAAATAAAATAATGCACCTAAATAGTTTAGCACAGGCACAAACTTAACCTCTATCTTCATTATGAACCTCATTCTCCTTCTCAGACACATCTCACCAAAAGGGCCCACAAGTAGTCCAGAAACTATTTGAGAAGTCTCCCAATTCCTCAGGTGAATCCCCTGTGCAAATATTCTAGAGGGATATTAATCCACTAACTATTAATATGTAGCATAGCACATTAAATAAATAAATTTAATATTATATTACATCAATTGAAATAAATGTTACTTTAACAGCTAGTAGCAGAATTCATCTAAGAGAACAGTCTCTGCTTGGTGAGACACAGAATCCTGATGTGCCCTTTCAGATGTGGAAAGAATCCCCGGGGCACAGCGTGAATGAGGCACGAATAAGACAAAGGAAGGAAATTTGTTCTACATAAGAAGAGAACAAGGCTTTGTGGGTTTAGGAGCACATGCTAGTCTGAGAAAAAGGGCGGACTTTGAAGGAAGAAGAAAGGGAGCTCTGGGTCCTCCTCCCAATCCAGAGGAGACTAACTGCCTGGTGGCAGGAATGGTCAAGGGCTTTTGAGAACAGAAATATCTGAAATTCAGCTGCATTTACACAGCTTCAAGGCCCCAAACCTTTCATAAAACCTCACATGTAACCCTGAATTGTCAGGACTTGGGGCAATGAAAGGATTTGAATGATGTCCAGGAAGAAGACACATACAAAAGCAGGCAGGAAAGACAGTAAGGTAAACACACCGTAGAGACTTCCAGAAACAGACAGGCTCCCCCAAAAGCCTTCAAGCATAGAGGGAATGGGATGTGGGCAAGAAATACTTCCTTTCCCACTAGGTACAGCAGGAAGGGCTACGTCCATTTAAGTAAGTCTCAAAAGATGGAGTGAGCCAGCTACATGTGGGTTGCATGGTTCTCCTTCACCCTGGCTCTCCCAACAGTGGGGAAAAGCTAAAGCAGGACCCAGAGCATCAGCCCATGGCTGACAGGAGAAGGATAATACAAGGGAGGGTTAGAAGAAAAAGCTTGGAGGGGATGATACGTGAGGTGCATCGAACAGGGACACCTAAACAGGAGGTCATTGTTCTGAAGAGGGAGGAGAACCCATGGCTTGAGCAAGCTGTAGGCAGATTACATTTTAAATATTATTCACCTTGGGACGCCTGGGTGGCTCAGTTGGTTGGACGACTGCCTTCCGCTCAGGTCATGATCCCGGAGACCCGGGATTGAGTCCCGCATTGGGCTCCCAGCTCCACGGGGAGTCTGCTTCTCCCTCTGACCTTCTCCTCGCTCATGCTCTCTCACTGCCTCTCTTTCAAATAAATAAATAAAATCTTTTAAAAAATAAATAAATAAATAAATAAATATTATTCACCTCAAGTTAAATTCGGGCTATGCTATGTGGCTAAGTGATCAGATACCATATTACCTGGGATAAGTTACTGAGAGGAAATATTAAATCTGTAACATAACAGAACAAAACAAAACAAACAATGGAAAAAACCTGGAATTTAGGGCACCTGGGTGACTCAGTGGGTTAAGCCTCTGCCTTAGGCTCAGGTCATGATCTCAGGGTCCTGGGATCAAGCCCCACATTAGGCTCTCTGCTCAGTTGGGAGCCTGCTTTCCCCCTTTCTCTGCCTGCCTCTCTGCCTACTTGTGATCTCTCTCTCTCTGTGTCAAATAAATAAATAAATAAAATCTTACAAAAAAACAAAACCTGGAATTTAAAAAATAAAAAAAGCCAACATGAAAATAGTATTTTCTTCCCAGCAGTCTATTTGAAAGAGTTAAATTAAGACATGAAATGATCCTATCAGCCTTAATTCTTCTCTGTTATTAATTGAACTCCTTCTTGGAAACATGCAGATAAAAGTTCCACCTTGGAGAATTTGAGATAAGAGTGAATGGAAAGAAAGAGAAATTAGCAGGCTTTACCGGTTCACACTCAGAACCATCACGCTCTGTTTGTTCAAAGCTGCCCACAGATGCATAATATTAAGTTGAACCTTTAATGTATTCTGATGTGGGGGAGTTTACAGTCATAAGGCCTGTTCTTAGGTTCACACTTTTCTTTGTACATAGTAGGGGCCATAAAACCAGGTGAACAGCAAAAGGCTGTTGCGAAATAAGATAAATGAGAGTCCCTGGGTTATAAAGAAATTCAAGCTGCTTCCTATGATGAAATATACATAGATGTACATATGCACTGTAGATATTCCTCAGCTAAGTATAATAGATCCTATAATGCATTCATTTACAGGCATATTAAGATGATAAAAGAAATGATGAAATTTGGTTCTGTGCTTAAAGAAGACTTGTTATAAATAGTAAAACTGGTCAGATGTCCAGTGATCCTAAAAATAGTTAAGTTTCTACTGTGAAACCCATCACTTCACAGGATATAATGAGAGAAACACAGCCGTACTCTATGGAAAAGATCCACCATGAAATAGCCAAGATAATTTCCTTCATTTGACCATAAACCCATCAAAACTTCATGGAATGTGGTTACTTCATTTATGCAGTAACTGTGTTCAGCTAACCACACATGCCATAGACTTCTTAAATAATGAGAGAGACAGACAGACTGCCATCAGACCTGTTCTTTAATAGGAATTCAAGTATCAGTGCAAATCTCCAGAATCCTAAGGAATTTTCTACTGACATCAACAGTCACCAACACAGACTGACCTAGAAATAGATTGTATCTCATTCCTCTTTGACTCCTCAAAACATTTATTTTTAAAATCTACCTTAAAATGAGCTACTTTTAAAAAAGAATCTAAATGGACTATAATCCTTTTTTTTTAAAGATTTTATTTATTTATTTGTCAGAGAGAGAGCGAGAGAGCGAGCACAGGCAGAGTGGCAGGCAGAGGCGGAGGGAAAAGCAGGCTCCCCGCCGAGCAAGGAGCCCGATGTGGGACTCGATCCCAGGATGCCAGGATCATGACCCTAGCCGAAGGCAGCCGCCCAACCAACTGAGCCACCCAGGCGTCCCAGGACTATAATCCTTTTATACATTACAATTGGATATTTTGATTCTGAGAGGCTAATCATCACTATCAAAACAAGAAAAGTTGGGTGCCTGGGTGGCTCAATTGTTAGGTGTCTGCTTTCAGCTGGGGTCATGATCCTAGCCTCCTAGGATAGAGACCCGCTATAGAGACTCCCTGATCAGTGGGACACCTGCTTCTCCATCTCCCACTCCCCCTGCTTGGGTTCTCTCTCTCACTGTCTCTCTCTCTGTGTGTGTGTCAAATAAATACATAAACTTAAAAAAAAAAAGTTAAGTCATTTTTTAATGAAAATTGACCTGATATTAATGTGGTCCATGAAGAAGTGTGAAATCTTGATCAGTGTGATGTCACTGATAGGAAGCGAGACCTATCTGATACCATCAGGTATGCCCCCATTTTTTCTTTTTCTTTTTCTTTGTACTTTGCATACAGCTTGCTGCTTGGCAATGTGGTAATAGAATCTTGCCATGCTTCTCCCCAGTTCTGTCCAAAACAGCTGTTTTCCTACCCACAGTCCTCCAAAGAGCAACTATCAATGGAATCACTTTTTTTTTTCAGTTCCAATATAATTAGCATACAGTTTTATATTAGTTTCAGTTGCACAATCAATGGAACTATTCTGGCAAAAGGCTGACTTATTTTTAAATAAATAAATAAATAAATAAATAAAAGAGTTACAGAAAAGTTATAGTTGAAAAAAAAAAGTTATAGCCAAGAAACAATAAAATTAGTACCAACTGTTCCATATTCAAGATAGATTCTAACAAAGATAACTCTCATTATGGAAATTCCTAAAGTAAAATCTAGAGCATTGTGGTATGTCAATCGATTTCTCTCATCATAGCACACAATACCACACACTGGAGTTCTCAAAGGTATAGATGATGTTAGATGTTAAGGAGGACACAACTACCTATAACCCCTTAAAAAAATTGTTTCTTGTTCTGTCACAGAAGTAAAGATGTATAACTTGTAGAGCAGCTATTTTTATAGGCCATTAATTGTCATTTTTGCAATGTTTGAAACTGTGGAGCCGTTTCTTCAAACACACCTTAGAAACCACTTTATAAAAAAATGCAACTGCTCTGGTTGAGGAGATCAGGAGAGTCAGATGTGAAGAAAGCTTCTCTCTCCCCCCACTTACTTCCTTGACGCCCACTTACTTCCTTAAACATGGGCATTGGGTACAAAACTGGCATTGTTTTATTTCTTTATTTCTCAAAAAATAAAAATATGTAAAGCCTAAAAGTTTCTAGGCGAAACCACACATTGGAATTTTTTTTAAAAATAAGCAAAAAATCTCTATGGGTATGTAATAAGATCTGAGCATAAATTTTAACAGAACTAGCTAAAAACTGTTAGCTTAACCTCTTGTTCTTGCCTCAGACTGTCTACCTCTAGGCTGTATTTGTTCACAGGATCTAGCCGCCTTTCATAGAACCGCCAGCCCCTCTACCCTGGAGTAAAAGAAGGCATAGTTTTCATCTACTCATATGCTTTTGTGCCCCTTCAACCAAAATTTTAGAAGATGGTACTGACATGCAAACTGCTTCTGTCTTCGATTTTACAGTTTTAAATAGACTGATTCCACTCTACAGGAGAGAGAGGGAAAATCAAAGTCTGTGGTCAGAACTGTGATTGAGGTTTTTGCTACAGGTGAGCAGATATTGCCATCTACTGTTGAGAAAAAATAAAATGGCTAAGCCACAATTTTTCAGCCTTACTACGGTTTTGACAGATCATAAATTTAAAAGGGAAAAAAACGGCTTTGTGAAAATAGTTTCTCTTCGCTTATGCACCTACTTAGTATTCATGAAGTAGTTTGAAAACCAAAGAGGATAGAAAATATAGCAAACCAGGAAAATTTCTTACCTAAAATCCGAAAAATTGCTGTGTGTAATTATTCCCACTTTAGATTAGAAATTGAAAGTGAGGGGTGCCTGGGTGGCTCAATCAGTTAAGCATCTGCCTTCAGATCAGGGTATGATCTCAGGGTCCTGAGATCGAGTCCCCAATCGGGCTTCCTGCTCAGTGGGGAGCCTGCTTCTCCCTCTGCCTGCTGCTTCCCCTGCTTCTGCTTTCTCTCTCTCTCTCTTTCTCTGTCAAATAAATAAATAAAATCTGTTTTTAAAAAAAGAAGCTGAAAGCAAATCATTGTTTCATCAGTGTCTATCTGGCACACAATTTTAGATACTACAATAAAGATGAAGTATAAGTAAGTTATCCCTTTTTCATTATCTTGACTTCAAAATTTAAGACCTAATTTATTTCCCTTATTTTTTCATAAAGCCACTAGAAATGCATAAAACTAACTCAGTTTTTAGCTTTAGATTTAGCTATAAATAAATTTTCCTTGGAAAAATAAGGTAGTTAACACAGCCTTCTTTAGGCTTCTCTTGTACATAATTAAGTTCAAATTTTGAGAAAGCCCCTTTAGGGCTGAAAGCTACTACAAAAGCAATGCATCTGAGTCAGAGAATCCATCCAGCACATTAAAATTCACCTACTAGTAAGGAGAGACAGAGTTCTGCGACTCCAGATCTATCACTGTGAAGAATGACTTGTCTTTATTCTGATGGCTGGTGTTGAGCTAGAGGACATGATTTGGTGGCCAAAATTCAGTTGGTTTTGCACATAAAAAAGCAGGTTCCCCTTTAAGGAATATTTATTTAACTCTGTCAACAGCTAAGCACCACACCACGTCCCGTGTCAGCTATCTCAGTCTCGAGAAGCAGATGTGAAGCCCCATGTGTAGGTGGAGGGGAGCAAACCTCCAGTGGGAACATCTGTGAGGAGAAAGGACAGAGACCCCAGTCTTGCAGTGTGTTAGTCTAATGTGAAAACGGGCTGCACACTATGTGCTGGGTATGGTGCAGATAGGCGTGTGTGTGTTCACGTGGCCCTGTGTGTGTGTGTGTGTGTGTGTGTGTGTGTGTCTGAAGAAGAGTTAATGTATTGGTCGTTGATTTTGCTGTATCAACAGTTCTGGTTCATATGGCTTATCTTGCTGATTTCATTAAGGTTTTTCATCATAATCTGCACTGCTATAGATAGTAATTACTGTTTAAAGGGCCCTGACACATGTCACAAGTTATTTGCTCATTTAACAAATGTGCCCTGTGGGACGCCTGGGTGGCTCAGTTGGTTAAGCGGCTGCCTTCAGCTCAGGTCATGACCAGCGTCCTGGGATCGAGTCCCACATCGGGCTCCTTGCTCGGCGGGGAGCCTGCTTCTCCCTCTGCCTCTGCCTGCCTCTCTGTCTGCCTGTGCTCGCTCTCTCTCTGACAAATAAATTTTTTAAAAAAATTTTTAAAAAAACCCCAAATGTGTCCTGAGCACCAGCCATGTGCAAGGCTCCCACGAGCATCCGAAGTACAAAACCCCACTTGAAATCACCTCATCCTTCAAAGAGCTTCCCAGTCTAAGTGAGGCGAGAAGGAAGCCACCTCACCACTGGGTCTATGAAACAATGTGGGAAGTTCCCTGACAGAGGGCTGAAGGGGCGCTCTGTCAAAATGAACCATAGCAGATCTGTTTCTGTCTGGTGGTCAAGGCGGGAACCGGGAAGGTGTAGGTGGTAGAAAACCACACAGCACATGAGCTAGCAGAGGGCACACTTGCTGAGAATTACGGGTCATTGTAGGATGCCACGTGCTCGGTGGGCCTGTGCATCATGAATGGTGGTTCCAGGCATATACACCTAAGTGTCATATATGCAGGGAAGATACATACAATAAAGGTTATAGGAGAACAGCTGAAAGGCAGAGAAGTAGTAGAGTATGCGTTGTCAGCTGAACTCTCATTATCCCACAGCTCAGGCCCTGTACAGATGGCCCAGGGCTAACATCCCAGTAGAAAGGGGCCCTACCCCATAATACTCTAGGGAACAGGGAACAGCAATGTTCCATGGACGCTCCCTGGTCAGAGAGTGGCCTTGATAGAAAGGGAGAAACTTTGAAGCCCACAGACTGGGGTCAGCTTGTCCTTCCTATGCACTAACTCTGTCTTGCTAAGCCACTGTCTACTAATCTACCAAAAATGGGGAGGAGACGCCTCCAGGATTTATTTATGAATTTATTTATTTATTTATACATGCAGATTTATTGCTCTTAAAAAGTGGGGAGAACAGGAACTGAAGACTCTTGTTTGCCAAGCAAGAGTTGATTTGAAGCTGTGGGCATCAGGGAGCCACTGACGGTTCTTGGGCGGGGAAATAAGATCTGACTCATATTTTTACAAAGTCACCAGCATTGTAAAAGATAGGTGATGGATAGGAAGCCAACCAGGGAACTATAACAGAAGGTCAGGCTGGGGTGTGTGACACAGGGCGGAGGCAAAAAGACGCGTCCTCAGGAGTAGAACCTGATGGACGGGACTCCAAGACTGCTTACACTTGAGGGGAAGGGAAAGAACAGAGTCTAATGTACCGGACAAAGAAATTTCCTTTTTTCTTCGCAGGTTCTTCTAACTGGCTTAGGAATGGACATGGGACAGACCAACAGGAGAAAAAAGCCAAAGTTTTATTACACACATATGGAGGTCCAATAGTGAAATTGAGACCCAAAGAAATGACCAGGGCAGGCAGTTTCCATACATTTTAAATGAAGAGACAATAAATTTGTGAGGAGTTGACAGAATAAAGAAAACACATTTTTGGGAGCTTTAATTAGTAAGAAGTTCTAAGCCAAATTTAGGGTGAGATAGTAGGTTTGTTTTTTTTTAAGATTTTATTTATTTGACAGAGATCACAAGTAGGCAGAGAGAGAGAGAAGCAGGCTCCCTGTTGAGCAAAGAGCTTGATGCGGGGCTCAATCCCAGGACCCTGAGATCATGACTTGAGCCGAAGGCAAAGGCTTAAACCACTGAGCCACCCAGGCACCCCAAGATAGTAGATCTTTTAAAAAGTAATCAGGTTTGTTTCTACAGCTCTCTCAGCTTTAAAGTCCCTAACTCTGGTGGTAAAAATATCTTTTTACTCCTTAATACGGGGGGAGATGGGGTATTTTTCATATGGAGATATATTTCCTGCTTCAAGCCAGGACAGAGGAGGGTCTGAGTGTCCCTGCATCAGCTCTTCCCCGAGGAGTTTCAACTCAAAAAATAATTGGTATGCCATCCGACTACATTTTGAGACAGTCCTGGACCCCTACACTGGTCTCTGGCTGAGTGACAAGCTGGATTGGGGAAGTGGGGTAGGGAGACGAGGGGAGTTAAAGTTTTTTTAACTTTTTATTTTGAAATAATTATCAATTCATAAGAAGAAGTCCCAAATACCTCTCACCCACTTACCCCAAATGGGACCATCTTACATAACTATGGCACAATATCAAAACCAGGAAAATGATGTTGGTATAATGTAGGTCTATAGTTGTCATTTTATTAAATATGACTTAATGTAACCCCAATACAATCAAGACATGGCACTGTGTCACAAATATCTCCTCCATGCTACCAGTTTCTAGATACACACACCCTCCCCTTTCTCTACCATCCTTATTCCTGGCCACCACTAATCTGTTCTCTACCTCTCTAATTCTGTTAGAGAATGTCATGGAAATGGAATCAAACAGTACCTGACATTTGGTGACTGGCTTGTTCTACTCAGCATAATGCTGGAGATTCATCCAAGTTGTTGTATGTATCTTTGGTCTTTTATTGAGTAACATCCCGTGGTCCAATGGACAGTTTGTTTAACCACTCACACACTAAAGGACATTTGAGTTATTTCCAGTTTGGGGCTATCAAAAATAAAGCTGCTCTGCACACTTATGTACAGGTTGTTGTAAAGATGTAAGTTTTCATTTCTCTGGGATAAATGTCCAGGAGTGTGACTGCTGGACCATTTGGTAAGTGTATGTTTAGATTTTTAAGAAATTAAATAAGACTTCTCTTTCAAGTTCAATATGATTTTATTCCTGTTTTGAAAGTAGGAAATGAAAAACATGATGACTAGCAGCCAAAGAGACTTGGAGACAAGTGGACTCAGGGTTGAATCTAGCACTGCCATCATCTACCATTGAGACTTGGGAAACGAGGTACCCTTGCTCTCCTGTGTAAATTTCCATAATCTTTTAACAGCTTCATGAAAACACTAGAATGATAATTTCCTGCTTTGCTTGAATAAGGATAGGTACGATTCCCAGGGATGAAATATGTAATTATGCAGTTATCTAGTAAAGAAAAGAGGAGCTGGGCCAAATACAAGTGAGAAGGTAGGAGAAGACGAGGTTAAAATAGGTAAAGACTATACTGGTTTAGACAATATAGGACCAAATTCAAATCAGCAGCAGAGGCAAAAAAAAAAAAAAATGGCAGAGATATACCCAAGTTCAGGGAACCAGAGTCAATTGTCAGGAGTTCAACAGAATAGATGAAGTAAGTGGGGAGATAAATTTCTGATTCTAGAACGAACTTTTGTTTTTATGTTTTCTGCTATGTGCTGCTTCTGGGAAGATCTGTGGCTTTGGGTGTTAGTTCTAGTGAGGAAGGGATCAAAGATTCATAAAAGCCTATCTTCAACGAGAATAAAAATTATCTCATGTAAAATGAGTAGAGGCAAATATATTGACATGCTTTGGGTTGCAAATAACAGTTAAACCCAACTGAAGGAGCTTCGAACAATAAAGAAATCTATAATCTCATGTAACAAAGTCTAGCGGCAGAGGATTCCAGAGTAAGTGAAGATAGCAGTGCATTGGTGTCATCGGGGACCCATTCATCCCACATTTCCCTCCACCATCATCCTCACACTTACCCGCTGTGACAAACTATAGATGGGTGGACCATGGGATAAATCACAAGACAGATCCAAGACATTTCTTTTGGGGTTTAGAATCAGAAAATTTAAAAGCTAATCCTGATTAATTAAAAGTTTGGGTTAGTTGAATTCTAAGTAATTAAAATTCTGTGTATCATTCTTTGTGTTTTCTGCTTTGCCCCAGATTCCTAACATTAGTATCAGGACACTTGCATGGGTATAGATGAATTTCCTTTATTCTCCTTTTCATAACATGAAAGGATGACTCAAAATATTTCTTTTAAGGAAAGAAGTTGTGTCACTTAAATTTGCAGAGCAGTGTACTCTCACATGGTTTGCCTAATCTAATCTGTAGAAATCTTTGTGAGTTAGAAAAAGCAGAAATTAATAAGCTCATTTTAGAGATCAGGTAACAGGCTCAAACTTGAGTGAATTACCCAGTGTCACTGAGAAACTATGTGGCAAAATTGAGATTTAAGCCCAGATATCCTTTCTCAATTCAGTGTTCCTTCTACTTTCAGGGACAATAAATCTGATTTTCTGGGCCAGATTCACATTTGAATTCAGATTTCACATGTAAAGCCATAGTCTCTGTATTACCACACTCATAACTGTTGGAATATAAGAGCTGGTTTTCAAATTAAGAATACACAAGCACTAGGGGTGCCTAGCTTGTTCAGTCAGTAAGTAGAGCATGCAACTCTTGATCTCAGGGATGTGAGTTCGAGCCCCATGTTGGGTGTAGAAATTACTTAAAAATAACATCTTAAAAAAATAATAATAGAACAACGTCTTTAAAAAAAAAAGAATACTCGGGGCACCTGGGTGGCTCAGTGGGTTAAAGCCTCTGCCTTCAGCTCGGGTCATGATTCCAGGGTCCTTGGATGGAGTCCCACATCGGGCTCTCTGCTCAGCAGGGAGCCTGCTTTCCCTTCTCTCTCTCTGCCTGCCTCTCTGCCTACTTGTGATCTCTGTCTGTCAAATAAATAAATAAAATCTTAAAAAAAAAAAAAAAAGAATACTCAAACAGTAAGATCAAACTGTGGGAGAGCTCCCCAAGGAGAAATCCCATCAGACACTCAAGCTAATACTCTAAATTTCAGTGCAATGAAAGCATGGCTATCGCTACTCTCCTGCCACCCACTAAAGGTTAGAAAGAAGAACAAGTAACCAGGGACATAGTGAGGCTGGAAGTATAGAAGCAACATTACTTAAAGGAGGGTGTCACAGACCTTGCTCACCCTTGATTTTATCCTATATAAAATTCAGATAATAGTGGCTATAGTATAATGTTTTTATGCTACTAAAATAAAATAATTATTTTCAAATATTCAACAAAGAGTTATTTGAGTATTAGAAGAATGAAGGAGTCCTTGCACATGACCTAGGCTCTAACTTCATATGCTGGTCAGGGAGGAGAGGGGACTGAAAGTTCCAAACCCCTAAGTACCTGGTGATTCCCCTAGCAAACAGACCCGTCCTCAGCTGCTCTCCAAAGTTACCTTATCAATGTAAACTCAGGTATGCCTAAAAGGGGTTTGTTAGAGAATATCAAGACATCTTTATCACTCTTACCACTCAAGAAATTCCAAATGTTTTAGGAGCTCTGTGCCAGAAATAGGGTGGGAGACCAATATGTATTTTTATTATAAACAATATCACACCTCTCCAGTTGACCAAATCTAGTCTTACAATATATCACCCTGTAATGTATTGCACAAACCAGGATTCTTGAGAATAAGAAGGAACAGGATTAATAATTACACTGGAATAAGGATGCCTTGGTGACGCAGCTGGTCTAGCGTCTGACTCTTGATTTCAACTCAGATCATGATCTCAGGATCCTGAGATTGAGCCCCACGTTGGGCTCCGCACTCAGTGCAGTGTCTACTTGAGGTTCTCTCTCTACCCCTCCTCCCACCCTCTCTCTGTCTGTCTCTCTCTCTCTCAAATAAAAAAAGAAAAAATTAAAAAAATAATAATTACACTGAAATGATCAGCACAAGCAGGCCCTGCTTATATACAAACCAGGATTTATGGCAACTCTATAAATACTTCTGCTTAGACATTTCTCATCTCACTCAACAAGAAAACAGTGAATCATTGATTTTTTTAAAAAACCTGTTTTCCTCATATTATTAAATCCCATCTGTATTTATCCCATTTGCTCAAGCCAGAAACCTGGAATCATGCCGAGTTCTCTCTTCCACTCTCTCACAACCATTTCATGAAATTTCTCTCATAGATCTACCTACAAAATATGATCCAAATATATATACTTCTCTCCTCCACCCACTCCATAAGTCCTCCTTAGCCCATCACCCTGTTCACTTCCTTCATACTCTGTAATTACATATTTGCTGGCTTACTTGTCACTATGTGTCTTCTCCAGTTTACTGCCAGGGAACCTGAGGTTTGATCACCCAGTGCCTGGCATTCCCAGCACCTAACAAAACAGGTACTCAATAAATGTTTATTAGATGAATGAATACATGAATAAACAAACAGAAAAAAATAATCAAACATCCTACAAAACACCTTTGGGAAATACTGGTATAAATAGTGTGAAATTGAGAATAATATAGCTGGGTCTTTGCGCCCTATTAAAAAATCATCATATGAATCCCTAAGACAAAGACCAAACAACCAAGAAAGGTCAGAGTTAGTGCTGGGAAAAGGCAAAATGAAGCCCGGCATGGAGAAAAGTAGAGAGACCTGGTGAATTCAAACCATTCCCTCTGTTCCTCTCCTTTGCTCTCTATATAACTCTGTTTGAATTCCATATCTTGCACTAACAGAGAAAATTCCATCAATAAACGGGCCAAAACTGTGGAGGCCAAGAAAAATTAAGGCCATCCCACCTCAGGTTTAGCCTTAGCATAAGTACAGCCATCTTAGCTCTGGCAGCCATCTCAGACCCCTGTTCCCAAGGGCTGAACCTTCCCCCACCCTGCTTTAGTAAGCCCCACCCTGCTTTGGTTCCAGGAATCCCCACCCTGCTTTAGTAACAGGAACCCATAAATACCCCTGCCTTAACTAGCCTCGGGGTCCAAGTCCCTGTGTCTGGTATACTTGGGCCCAAGCTTAAGCTTGTCGAGTAAACCCTCGTGTGATGGCATGGGTGTTGGCTCCTTGGTGGTCTCTCGGGCACAAAAACTCGGGCACAACAAAAACAATCTTTCTGGTTAAGGAACATCATTCTGTCTGGCCGCAAAGGGGAGCCCTGTTGATTTGGGAGTCACCACTCAGAAGCACTATCATCAGCAGTGCCATTTTTTGCTAGAGTCAGTTTGTTGCAAAAAATACCAGAGGAAGACTTACTCCATCACAGGAATAAGACAGTCACCCAATAACATGCATTAACTCTTAAAACATTAACTTTAAGACAAAATTAAACTAGACAGGTATTCTCACTTCAGTTACAACGTCATTCATGTGAATCTCTCTTTTGTAACAACCAGATGAGTAAGGTGAGAGCTAGTAATGGGGAAAGGACGGAATGGGAGTGGGAGATGGAGAAGGGCAGGAGAACTGTGAGTTTTCATTGCCATGTCTCATGCACACCCACACACACAATTTTTTTCACCTCCAAGAACAAATGCTCCAAGCTCACCCTGTGGTTCCAAATTCCTAGCCTTTGGACCTGCATCCCTGAATAGCCTGGGGCTGTAGTCCTAATTGCTTCTGTCTCAGAATTATAGCCTCTGTGCCTCTGCTATTTGATATATTATATTATTCATATGTTTATAAATTCTATTGTACAATTTTAAAATAAAATATGTCTGTTAAATTATATAAATATTATATATTATAAATCATCACAAACCATATCCATGGCATTTGGTAGTTATAAAACCTTTCTAAGAGGAGAACATTTACTTGCAAATACAGCATCTGAGGGGCGCCTGGGTGGCTCAGGCGTTAAGTGTCTGCCTTCGGGTCAGGTCATGATCTCAGCATCCTAGGATCCAGCCCTCCATCGGGCTCCCTCCTCAGCAGGAAGCCTGCTTCTCCCTCTTCCACTCCCTCTGCTTGTGTTCCCTCTCTCTCTGTGAGTCTCTCTCTGCCAAATAAATAAATAAAATCTTTTTAAAAAAAATACAGTATCTGACAGTTGCAAGTCCTGTCTTCAGAAATGGCAATGCCACCTATCATTGTGTCCAGGGCCTGAGAACAAAGTGGGAGAAGAGCAGGTCCAGAAGTTCTGTGGCAGGTCTCCTGTGCTGGAGAGAACATCCCATTCTAGGACAGAAGCCACCGTGACCCCTCTTCTGGGACAGGGCCACAGTAAGATTACTTGGCAAGATAGCAATCATAGAGCGGTCATGCCAGTCCTCCTGCAACAATACAGGTACTTTTGAGTGGAAGCAACGAAAATCTCAATCTCAAATGGCTTAAACAAGGTGATGCATCAGTTCATGTATTAGGAAATTTCAGAAGCAGAGCAAACTTTTAAGTACAGTCCATCAAGAGCTCCACCCCATTCCTCTGTGTTTCTCTGGATTCTGCCTTTAAGTGTTGACTCTGTCCTCACGGTAGCTTCCCTTCTAATCGCCAGTAGCAGCAACATTGATTTCTTGCTTCTTCATTCCCATCCGAGCAGAGAGACCTTAATTTCACTTAACCATTAAAGTGAAGTGCTGGACTTGTTCCAGTTGGACCCATCCCAGAACTGATCACAAAGGTGAGGAAGATGGGATCAGAACCACCCAGATAAGGCGAGGGTCAGTCCATTCCACCTACAATGCATAGTTGCAACTGAATGCAGGAAGAGAGAATAAAGTAGAATGTCCATGTCCATATCTAGGCTCTGTGTTCATTTGCTCAGGCCCCATAACTTAGAACCACAAACAAAACCTTCTGAGAAACAGACTCAGCATTTTGAACCATTCTCCATCCCCCCATGCTTCCACACCCTCTCTTTCTTTCTCCCCTCCATCCCTCCCACTCTCCCCACCCCATCTCATTCTCCCTGTCAGCTCTTATCTCCTGCTTTGTTAAAACTGATTGACCTTGAAAGCAAGATAGGAAAGAGAATGAAGAAAGCTAAGACAGGGAATGTATAATGTGTCCCTCATTTTAGTAGAAAGACTCTGGGAAAGATTCAGTGACTCAGTCTGCACATTTACCCAAGGCCTGCAGCTGTGCCCAGATCTAATGCTGTACATAAGCAGATGTTTATGGTGATCAAGAAAAATTCTGTTTGGGGAAATTTTGGATGACAAAGCAAAATAGGTGGATTATCTAAAGACATTATACAAGCATGGATGATTCTCCTTCAAACTAAATACTACCCCTTAAGTTAGTCAGGCTCTCTTAGTAATTGAGAGAATAATCTAAAAACATGGCAAATGTTGTGCATAATAAATATTCACAGTAGCAGAGGAAAAATTGACAACAACTTAAATATCCATCAATAGGCAAAGCGTTATGTAGATTTCGTACATCCATTTGATGGAACATTAAGCAGCAATATTAACTAATGGATCTGAAGTTGCTGTCATATCACCAAAAAAGGCTTATGATTTATTACTGAGTGAAAAAAGCAGAATTTGGAATTTGGAAAATAATTATGTAAAAATGTACCTATCAGATATAATCATGTAAAACATACATCTAAGAAGAGATGGGAAAGAAATACACCAAATAATACTTGAGTTTTATTGAAATGTGATTGCTCTCCACTTCTCAACTTTTCTTGTGATACTGTTACATTAACTTTATAACTGGAAAAAAAAAAAAAAAGAAAGCATTATTACTTGGCAGATACCTACTTAGACGCTTGCCCCTATGCTGGTAAAAGAGTAATTACAGGGGCGCCTGTCTGGCTCAGTGGGAGGAGCACGTGACTCTTGATCTTGGGTTTGTGAGTTTGAGCCCCACGTTGGGTGAGCGATTACTTAACTTAAAAACAAAAAAACACAGCAATGACGTTTAAGTGGTCTGTCCTCTGTCTCGACAGCACTCACTCATTTATTCAAGAAATAATTATAGAGCAATGATTACCTATTAGGCACCAAGGATGTATCAATGAGTAAATGATGTGGTCCCTGCTCCTATCTTGACAGCCTGGTACAAAAGACAGACTGTAGGCAAATAATTTGTTACAAACGAGGAAAACATGGTATGAAGGTAACCAAATAATGTCACATAAGAGGAAGGAGAACCTACAGAAAAGGAGGTCAGAGAGGCTTCCAAGGAAATAGTATCTAAGCTGAGATGAGAATGAGAAGGTAGCCACAAACTACAAGTGCTGGGGCAGGGCAATTTCAGCAGAGGACCTAAGTGAGAAAGAGCTTGGCAAGTCCTGGGAACTTGAAAGCAGGAGGCCCCCGTGGCTAGAGCACAGCGCAAGAGGAGAAGAAGAATAAAATGAGGTCAGGAGGTAAGCAAGGATCAGCTCCTGCAAAACCTTGACAGGAATTCTGGATTTTATTCTAAATGCAACGTGAAACCACTGATGGGTTGTATAGAGAAAAAACATGATTCGATTTGCACTATAATTAAGCTCACCCCTTGGGGGCGCCTGGGTGGCTCAGTGGGTTAAGCATTAGCCTTTGGCTCAGGTCCTGTTCTCAGTGTCAGATCATGATCCCAGAGCCTGGGATTGAGCCCCCACATAGGGCTCCCTGCTCAGTGGGGAGTCTGCTTCTCCCTCTCCCTCTGCCTGACTCTCCCCCTGCTTGTGCTCTCAGCCCCCCACCCTCTGTCAAATAAATACATAAAATCTAAAAAAAGGGGCACCTGGGTGGCTCAGTGGGTTAAGGCCTCTGCCTTCGGCTCAGGTCATGATTCCAAGGTCCTGGGATCGAGCCCCGCATCGGGCTCTCTGCTCAGCGGGGAGCCTGTTTCCCTTCCCCTCTCTCTGCCTGCCTCTCTGCCTACTTGTGATCTCTCTCTGTCAAATGGATAAAAAAAAAAAAAAAATCTAAAAAAAAAGATCACCCTTGTATTCTGGAAAATGATTTGGTGGTGAGTAGGGGGACAAGATAAGCAGAGAGGCTAGTCAGGGGTGTTTACAGCCACCTGCAAAGAGATGAATTAGACTAAAAAGCTTCAGGGTATGTTTTCAAAATAGACCGGAGCATATGGTGGAATGTGGGGAATGCTAGTCATGGATGGTGGCCAGATTAATGGTTTGAGCAACTGAGTGTACAGCAGTGGCACTTACAGAGATGGGAAAATAGAGGAAGAAATAGATTGGAGGGATAAAATGAAGAATTTAGTTAAATTTAAATAATACTCAACTGCCATATATAATCTACTTATATAATCTTTCTCTTCAGGAAGACCTTTAAAAATAGGGAATGTTTTTCACCTTTGAAATCTTAACATCCTGAACAATGCAACATGTTACAGAATACCATTAAGTATTTGTTAAGCGAACGTCATAGCTTTGCAAATATTTCATCCATTCCAATGTAATAAGATCCTAGTTATTGTGAAAAGCCTGATCTACGACTGTTTTCCTAACCAAAGCTGACAAGGAAAAATTGATTGACCATTAATTATCCTTTAACTTAAAAAGAGAGAAAAAGTACGAGATTCTTGTTTTTTGATTCTTTGTTTAGTTTTCTGTAGTTAAACTAAAATGGGAATTAAAAGCTTTAATGTGTGTGCTTAAATTCTTGGACCGGCTACTGACCTACTTCAAGTGATTTTACCTCCCAGTGTTTCAGTTTCTCCATTTGCAAAAGGGAGATAATGGTAGTTGCCTTATCTCACAAGGATGTCATGAAAATAAGTCAGATAAATTGCTTTGCCCTCGTTGGAAAGGGGCTCTAGAAAGTAAGCATTATTAGATATGATGATGAATACTCACAACTTCAAAGATATTTTTAAATTGCCCCCCAAGTCTTTGAACACGTTAAGCCTATGAATAGCACTGTGTTCGGTGTTTATACATTTCTGGCAAGCTTTCACCTCTTGTTAAAGCAGTAAATGGTCTTTGAACAAATGTATTTCTCATTCTTTGATAACTACGCTTCCTTGTTTGTACACTTGAGAGATGATTATCATCTAGCATGTGAGGTCAAGTTGAACTCCTTGGTGCCATTATAGTTCAATTGCAACTTTAATTGAGTTTTTCTTCCAAGGTTGAAAATAAGTCCTTTGGTAAGCTACTTGCGCTCTAAAAAGTGATTGTGAGATGAAAGTAACTATTTTATGCAAAAGATACGTATAAATAATGTTTTTCACTTTAGCTACAATATCCTCATTCAAAAATTGATATGAAAAATTCAGTATTTTTAATTTCTTCATTGTTGCATTTTTTGATGTTTTCTTAAAATTGCTTTCAATAGCGATAATTATGCATTTTAACATTATAAATACAGACAGTCCATGACTTAAAATGGTTCGACGTACAACTTTTTTACTTTAGGAAGGTGCAAAAGCGATATGGATACTTCTAGTAGAAACCATACTTGAAAGTTTGAATTTTGACCTTTTCCTGGGCTGGCAATATGTGGTGAGATGCTCTCTCGAGATGCTGGGCAGTGACAGCAAGTCACAGGTTCCAGTCAGCCACGCAATCACAAACGTGAACAACCAATACACTTAAAACCATTCTATACCCATACATAGTCATTCTGTTTTTTCACTTTCTGCACAGTATTCAACAAATAACATGAGATATTCAACACTTTATTATAACATAGGCTTTACTTTAGAGAGTTGGCCCAAGTGTAAGCTAAGTATTATGAACACATTTAAGGTAGGCTAGGGAAAGCTATGATATTCACTGGGTTAGGCGTATTAAATGTATTTTTAATTTATGATACCTTCAACTTACAATGGGGTTATCAGGACATAACCCCATCTTAAGTCAAGGAAGATCTATATCGACAGCCAGGGTACACCCATAAATATCGCCAAAGTAAAAATGTATAGGCCTCAAGACAGAATACAGGATAGTAAACATCGAGAACAACATTTTTTTTTTCAGATTATTTGATTTCTTCATTTAAATACTCTTTACGCACAAACATATTTTAGTTTTATGATTAGGGAGGAAAGCAAATAAATCGCATACATTTCTTCAATTTCATAAATCTCTTGTATGCATTCCTAGGACTTAATATTTATTTCCAAATTAAATATACACCCCAGTAACACATATTAAATTATTGTGTAAACTCTTTGGTTTTTTTGGTTTTGTTTTTGGTTTGTTTCTTGGAAATATAACATACTTCTTTTTAACTAAAAGCCAAAGAGAATGGAATCAGCTGGTCATCAGTGTTTTGACACTTAACAACTGGGTTTATAAAGCTTTTCTTAATATCAATGAAACTTTTTTTTTCAAAATTAGCATTAATGAAAGAACAAACAGTAAAGTTCTTCCTTATCTACAAAAGCTCCCTGGAAGATGGAAGATCCTAGCCACACCCACTTAGTACAAAACTCCATGAAAAAGCAGAACCAATCATTTGTTAATTCTCAGCTTTTTTTCTCCCACCTTGGAGCATGCGAAGCAAGACTGCCTTTCTTGACAACACTAATGTACATCTAGAGAACAACATTTCTTATAACAGACGTGCATCAGGTTCATCATCAGGAATATATTAAAAAAACTCTCAAATCATTAGCATTTCCATCCCTATCCACACATCTCTTACCTATATACCTAACACAAATCAAAACTCTCCCTGCTAGAGTAGCCAAACACTCCCAGTCAAGTGCTATAAAATCGTTCTTTGCAAAGTGAGAGAATAAGGCCTACTTCTCTTCTTTTAGATAACACTGTTCCAGGTAAGTCTTAATATATCCACTCAACAGACGTGGAATCTGAAACGGGGTGATTTACACTAATCTCCCAGCTAGGTCAGAACACAGGCTAAATAAAAATGCTTGACCACAAGGATACCCTTTCTTCCTGTTTCCTTTTTCTCTCCAGGAAGAAATTAGAATTTGAGGCAACACAAATGAAGACACTGTACACTCTGATAACTTTCTAGGAGGGGAGAGCTAAACCAGGAAAGTGGAATGGTAGGGAGAAAATGGCCTCAATTCTACCAAGTGATGGTAGAAGCCTGCTCACAGTCCCACCAGGATCTGACAGAATGAACACTGAGGGACAATAGGCCCATCCCTCAGGCAGAAAGAACCCTGGGGAAAATACCATAGGCCCTATATATGGGGAAGGAGTAGCATTACTATTTCAAAATATTACTTAAGTTTAATTTTGAAATTTCTGTCTCCAGCAATATACTCACGGGGCTATAAAAGATGCCAACAGCATAACTTCTCAAATACAATTATCCTGGGTAGGCCTCAAACTGGTGGGATGGCCCAAACCCCTACACTTCTAGGGAATACCTAACTGACCTCTGGTACTGGGGAATTTGCCTAGGCCAAAGGACATAAATTAACTTATGATGGGAGAGATTTTACATCAAAAGGCTTTTTGATTGGCCCATTGCAATGACTTCTGACACCAACGACCCAAGTTAGGCCAAACTTCACAGGTTAAAGGCACAGTCCTCCACAAGACTGCCTTTACATCAAATACAAGCCACAAGTTCGAGGGTCCCAGGCCACCCTCCCTTCTAAGCTGCTGGCTACAAATTGAGGGGTTCTGACTACCTTCTCAAGTCTGATAATTTGCTAGGATGACTCCCAGAACTCAGGGAAATCCAATACTTATAATTACAGTCTTATCATAGCAAAGGGATTCAAATCAGGACCAGTAAGAAGGAAAGATACATAGAGTGAGGTCTGGGAGGGTCCCAGATGTGGAGCTTCCATTGTCCTCTCCTGGGTCCTCAGGGACTTATTCTCCCAACACAATGCTATGTGACAAGACAGATTATTACAAATCAGGAAAGTTCATTCAAGCATCAGTGTGTCCAGAGTTTCTACGGGGGTATCATTATATCAGTCTGATCAGCTAAATCATGTATCAGTCTCTGCCCACCCAACCTACCCCTCCCCCCTTCCCAGGAGGCTGGACTGATAACCCCATGTTTGTTCTTCCTGGCATGAACAGCTCCTACTGAGTCACCTCATACTATTAGCCACCTCACAAACTGTGAGGGGCCCACCATGAACAAGAAAGGCACTCGGGGAATTCCAAGGGTATAAAAGCTTCTCCCCACAACTCAGAAACAAAGACCAGCCAAATTACTTAGAAACCCATGCAATATTTAAATTCTATTTCACGCAAGCTACCAACATTTAAAAATCTGTGTTCACATAAAAATCTAAATGTGTTGTCCTCCCCTAACATATTGGCAACTTTCTGCCTCCATTCCCATAAAGCTGCTGCCCCCTTTAGAAGGGACATTCATGCTTCCTGCCATCTCCCTCCTATCTGTTTTCTTATTCTTGGGGTGAATTGCTCCTTTGTTTCCTTCATGCAAACATTTAAGTTCGTAAACTCTGGCCTAGGCCTTGGGTATCCTGGCTGTTTTTACTGCATCACACATATTAACTTCAAGAAATAAATGGGGAAGGAATGACGATTACCTCATTTCATTCTCCACTGCAAACTGCTCCTCCTCTACGCTTTCTCTGAGACTGGGCACATGTGCACACATATGCATGTCTGTACCATGTACGTGTCTCTTAAGTCTTGAGCCAGGTTAGTATGACATTTTTGACTGCAGAACCAGGACAAGCTGAATATAAAACTTGCATCATTTTCAGAGTCAACAATAGCCCACCCAGGACCTTAGAAAAGAAGCCTCTCATTCTAAAGACAAACCAAAACCTAGGTTTCTCAATATTTTCAAAGCTATAGCTTCCTTCATGAACATAAAATTCTCAAATCCTCCTTTATTCTCTGAAATTCTACATCATTCAATGAAAGTAAGTGGGACAAGTTTTGTTATTTTCAAACTTTACATACTCCTTCTCCCTTTGTAAATCAGTCGTTTAAAGAACATAAAAGGTGTGAAACAAGCCCCATCTATTTCAGTGGCCATGGGGACACTTCTTATCTCTCTCAGGAACAGGTGTCACACACAGCCCTTGAGTTGATCTCAATATTTGTGGATTTCCTATTTGGAATTCATCTACTCACTAAAATTTGTAACCCCAAAATCAGTACCTGCAATGTTTCCATGGTCATCACAAACATGTGCAGGGCAGTGAAAAATTTGAGTCACCTGATTATGAAGGTTACCCACTGAGGCCAAACAAGGTGACACTATACATTCTTGTTCCAAAAGAACACTGTAAGTAACTCCCCTTTTTGTGTTCTATTTAGTGGCACTATTTTTGCATTTTTGTGCTTTTTCTTAATGATTTTGCCCTTTAAAACGACCCTCAAGCATAGTGTTGAAGTGCTATCCTGCGTTCCCAAGTGCAAGAAGACTGTGGTATGACCTATAGAGAAAATACGTGTGCCAGATAAGCTTTGTACAGGCATGATTATAGTGTTAACATGAGTTGAGTGTTAGTGAATCAACAACATATATTAAATAATATAATATTAAAAATAGTAAGTCAACAATATATTGAGTATATTAATATAGTTCTTTAAACAGAAACACACATAAAACAAGATTATGTATTAATCAGTTAATGAAGATGTTGTGACCAGAGGCTCACAGAAACTGAATTCTATATTTTCCCTGAGAGAAATGGTTCAGTATTCACTAATTGTGTTTATGATGACTTTATAGAACATAAGTACCATAAATGATATGGATAACTGTACTTGAAAAATAGTGACGCACACAAGGGACTTTCCAGCACAAAATCACATCAAAGACACTGTGGAGGGAGTGGGGGTGGGGATGGAAACTAAGCTCACAGGCAAGTAACTATTAAGGATGCTATTCTATTTTAAACCAGCAAATGATGGTGGAGTTAACGCTAGTCATTCCTCCCAGCCAAACCAATGCAGCGGTAAGATGCCACATAGTAAACAGAAGACTGAACTTTAAGTTGGGAAGTCTTGTTGCTGGTCCCAACTCTGCAAATAATTCAGGCAAGTCATCTAAACCCATTTAAGCATCAGTTTCTCTTTCTGCTAGAGGGATTTAAATCCTGTAGCAGTTAAGTCACATTTGCCTTAATTATCTACAAAAGATTTCCATGTAAATTTTATTGAATGAACTTGATGGCTGCTTCTTACTCCAAAACTATGTAACTTTAGAGAATCATTTTGCCAAAATAGAATAAATAAGTCAAGTGTTTATTTTTATTTATTTTTTAAAATTTTTTAAAAATTTCTTATTTATTTGACAGGCAGAGATTACAAGTAGGCAGAGAGGCAGGCAGAGAGAGAGAGGAGGAAGCAGGCTCTCTGCTGAGTAGAGAGCCCGATGCAGGGCTCGATCCCAGGACCCTGGGATCATGACCTGGGCCGAAGGAAGAGGCTTTCGCAAGTCAAGTGTTTATAACACTAAGAAGAACTTTCCTTTGGAATGTTTACAAGATATTAGCCAGAGGGGGAACTTCAAATATGAGAACAACAACAACAAAAAAAACAGCTGTGGACTTATTTTTTAATTATATTTATTCAATTACATTTTCTTTTTAAAAAATGAGCTAAAAACATTCCCAGTAGATAGCCATTCTTGCCTCAGGCCTCATACCACCAATTTTACAGATGTGGAGAAGCAAAAGTACCACTAGAGGGAGCAGGAACAAAAGACTTATTTTTAGTTCAAGGAACCCAGGCAAACTTCAAGGGACTTCAAAGATCAACTTCCCAGTAAAAGGAAACTTAGTGATGCTTAGTTACTTCAAGAATCTAGAAAATCAGAACTAGAACTTCACTTGGTTACTCACCTTGTGTCCTTTCCACAAAACCATGCTGACTGGGGAAATTTTTTTCATTTTACTTAGAGAACATTACCAGCAACAGTGAATTTCAGTTTTTTCCCATATCCCATTTCTCATTTTTCCTTTAATAGGGTTAAAAACTGTGTTGGACAACACCGAGGGACCCATTTTGGGTAATGGGATGACACACTACAGACCTACACATTTACAAATTTGCTGACCTGGTCCTCCTGACTGACTCTTCCCATTGTCATGTCAGATTTGAGATGGGTATCACGCGGATCATTTGCCTTTGTAAGCCAGCACTCCGCTGGCTATTATCTCTCCCAGTAACTGACCCCAGAATAGCCCTCTTAAGGAGGTGAAAGCACAGATTTGGGATGAATCCAATACGTAAGCCTGGAAATTAGGAATTAGTTTTTGGGAATGAGTGGGCAAGAGGGCCTGTAGGTTGTTTCTTTTTACCTAGTGGGCCACCGGCTTATTTTTTCTGGAAGAAAACCAGATCCAGTGGGGGCAGGGAATGTATTTCTTTGTAAACTTCCTTTCAGTTTGTCACCACTTAACACTTCGCATCCAGAGGCAGAGGAAAAGTAAAACGCAACCACCATTTATGAACGCAATTTTCATGTTTTGACAACACACTAGTTTTAGTTAGCAAATCCTTACGAAATGTTTAAAAATCTCGCACCCGATTGAGGACACTGAGAAATCTACTTTTGTTATGGCAAAAACTTCAAAATCCGCAGAGCAGAAAATACGTAAAATATAAATGGGCAACAAAACCATAAGTGGGGCATTAAGACAAAAATCCTGCAAAAGAATGGCTAGCTAGCTGCTTGGCTCAAGGCCCTTCCACCTATCTTTCTATCAATCTGCACGCACCCTGGTCCAATCCGCAGGTCTGGGGATCCACAGGCCCACCACTGATGGGGAAGGGAGACCGAAGCGCACAAAAGGAGAGCCCACAAGCCCTTCCGGTGGGAAAGTCGACTTGCGGGCCTCCAGCAGACCCTCTGCAGGCGGCGTGTGTATGAGCTAGTCCCGGGTGCAAGTCCCACAGCTCAGGGAAGCGCACCGCGCGAGGGGACCCGCTCCGTTTCTCTCCCTGCGGATAGAGCCTCACCCTTGGCCCCCAAGGGTCCCGCGGCTGACAGAGCCCAACTCTTCGCGACGGCAATGGGTGCCTCCGGAGAAGCCCCGGGCCGACCGCGGCCTCCAGGCGGGATGCGGGGGCTAAGCGGGCGAGTCACCGCAGGCTCCCGGGAGGGGCGAGCAGGCCAGCAGCTGACATTTTTTGTTTGCTTCAAACTGGATGGTGGGCGGCGGTAGGCCAAAGCTTTTCCGCCCGCTGAAAGTCAGCGAGAAAAACAGCGTGCGGGGAACAAAAGCGCAGCGCCTACGCCCGTTTCAGTTAGGGTTAGACAGAAAGTGACCGCCACCCCTCCCAAGCCCACCCTCCGCAATCCGAACGGCACCCGGCCGCGTCTCCCTATAAAGGCAGCGGCCGCGGCCCGCGCCGATTGGCCGGAGCCCCTGTCTCGGCTCTCGCGAGAGCCGGCCTCGGCACTTCCCCCTCTCCCCGCCAAGCTCTGTTTCCTGCCATGCGGACCCTCGCGCCCCTCCTCCACGTTCCTTAGGAAGAGTGTTGTGTGTTTTCTTTACGTCCGTACTTCGAAAGTGGAAAGTTGCAGTAAATCTCGGCTCCGTTTTCCATCCCCTACAGACCGGGCACGGTGCGCTCAACCACCTTAAAAAATGGAGTTCACAGAAAAATTTTACCGGGACCGGGGAAACAGAACTGTGATTCGTAACTCTAATCACATTTGTTAGAGATCTTTAAGAAAATAGGTTCCCGGACAGCCTTGACTAAACCAGAATATTGGCGCGGCTCGTTGGACTGCCTTGGAGTTCCGACCCTGCTCCTCTGTCATTAGAATGCCGCTCTTCCAACTTCTCCTTGAACAAAGAATGGGTTTTATTAAGTATAACTACTTCGTTCTTAATTTTAACATTCAGGATTGACTCTACCTTTTATTACGAATAAAAGCTTTTCAGTCGTTGACTTTGCTTTAATATTGTGACTAGGTTAAAAAAGAACAATCCACCATAAGTTGTAGCGGGTTTCTATAATGGCCGGTATAATACTGTTTTACATACAACTGGCAGATGCTAATTGTTGAATTCACGTTGCATTGGGTGAATTCTGTGGAGTTGTCGCTGTGGACACTTCAATCTGAGAGAAAAGCAAAATGTTAGGGGCATTGGTTTCCAAGGATTGTAAGGGCGGGGAAAATACAAACGTGATTTTCTAATTTTATTCTCCATCCCTAGATTACCTGAGAAGGATCATCTATGACCCCACGTTAGAGGCTGGAATCAATACAGAATATTCCAGGTTGGTTGTTGGGTTAACTACCTGAGACCATGCTTAAGGATCCTTCGCCTGCCTAACGTAGCAAGCTACTTTGGGATCACTTTAAACTTAAGTCTAAACTACTAACCTGTTTAAATCTCAATTTCTTAATTTGTAAAATGGGAATAAGACTTGTCTTACCCATCTCTCTGGGATGTTGAAGTTTAAGTCAGATAATTAGATAGCCTTATTTTCTTTTAGGGAAAAAAAAAAGCACTTTAAGAATTCTAAAGTGAAGAGTGAGTTCATGCTCTCTACAGTGCTTGTGAATCTAGTGAGTGCAGCATCAACTGTTCAAACTGCCCTCAGATAATCATTTTCTACACCTTATCCAATCTAGTTTTGCTTACAGTTACTAAAGTGGGAGAGAAGTACCAAGGAACAAAAGGCATCTCTTCACAAATGCTTGACTCAGGTCTATTTACTGCTACTTTTACAATGTGCCCATTGTTTTTACACCTTGGAGCCTTTGCACTAACGTTCCCTCTGCCCAGAGTATGCTTCTGGTCAGTTCTCAATCTCTACATACTTACTGGGAGTGTACCATAGAGAGCATCAGGGAGGGAGACAGAGATGAAAAGGGAAATCCTGCAATCCCTAACTTCTAAGAACATAGCTAGTGCAGGAGAAAGACAAGCAAACCAAGTAAGGCTGCATAAATTAAGTGGTCAATAGAAGTACAAGTAATACAATGTGTTGGAGTACCAAATGAATTTTGGCTGTGTGGAGGAAGTAGTGTCTGAGTTGGACCTATAAGTTATCTAATTCTATAACCAAAAAAACCTTTTATTGTATTTGGAAAGTATCTCTAGGGACATTATCCCATTTGAACCCCACAATGACCCTGTGAGATGGATAGGGATCAGCAGCCCCACTTTATGGATGAAGAAATTGATCTTCAAATTGTGGTGCAGATGGTAGGTGGTAGGGCCTGGACCAAAATCCATATATGCTGCCCCTAAATTCTGAGGAAAGGGCATTGCATTGGGTTTCAGTTCCAGTTGTCTTTCAAGCCCAGCCCCAAACCTAAGTCTACTAGAAAGTCTACCATGAGCCATCAAGGTGTTTTCCCTCCTTTGAGCCCCCAGTGCATTTTATATTTCTCTGATAACATCAAATCACTTCTATCCAGTATTATTAAAATTAAGGTAAAAATTTCACCTCTAATACTAGACTGCTGGCTTCTTAAGGAAAGACTCTGACTCCTGATTGAGCATTCATTGCACTTAGCACAGTGCAGTGTATAGAGCAGATACGAAATACTTATGTTAACAGTGCCATCATTATCAGGAACCCAGGTCATTTTACACCTTTCTTCTACCATTCATATCTAATTTGACACCAAGACTTGTCAGTTTTTTGTAATTTCTTCTTTTTAATTCCTATTGCCTATAATCTTGAGTATAAAACTTGACTACTTTATATCTAGACTAATAAATTAACTGATCAAATCTCCAGGGCCTTCCCAGTCCAATTTATCTTCCAAACTACAGCCACATTCATCTTAATTTCCTGTGTCTCCTGCTTTTCGTCTTTAATTGTTCCCCTCTGTCTATGGGACATTTAACACAAAGACTTGTTCTTAGTCTGCTCCCTGTGAGACCTTCATTTCACTACCACCAGTCTGTTAAGCGTGCTTTGAATATGCCTTGTTCATTCTCGTCTGTAGACCCTGGCTCTTTTCCATTATGCTTTTCTGGATATCTGCCCTCTTCCTCCTCCTCTACCGCACACCCATCCTAATGCCACCCCATCCATGATGGCATAATTTGCTATAAAATCTTTCCTCACAGCAACCTTCTTTCCATAAACCTTAACAAACTTAAATCTATATCGCTCATTTTGCACACATGTTGTACTACAAATTGCTCTTTTTCCAAAGGAAATATAAGATCTCCAAGGTCAAGAATAGTTTCCTCTAGCATTTAATTTGGCTCTACTCAATGGTTTACTTCACCATTATTTTCCCCCAACATAGAAATGCAAGAGACATGGACAGTCCAATAATTCAAATACTTCCTGTTCCCCCAGATACTTATAATATACAGTTTTCTGTCACAAATACTCAAAACATTTTTTTCTAACCATTTTATCTGTATTCAGAAGCATCTTTGATGTACTATGTTGGGTCCAACTTCTTTAAACTCTGCCTCGGTGATCCACATGTCCTGGAAGGCAGACAGGGATGCAAGAATAGAGCCTCCCATCCACACTGACAGTTTCCTTTCTGGGGGAGCTGTAACCTGCACAGGCGTATTGGCAGGTACCATATTTGCTATGTCTTTAACTAGTCGCTTGTCCAAACCAGGGAAAGAGGTTGATCCCCCAGCAAGGACAATATTAGAGAAAAACGAATTCCTCAGATCCATATCGCATTTCATTATGCTGCTGAAACACAACTTATCGATGCCAGGGGTATCAAGGTTCATAAGATGTGGAGAGAAGAGGGCCTCTGGACAATGAAAGAGCTGGTCATGGAGCTTGATCATCTTCCCATCAGGCAGGTGGTAAACTTTCTCTATAGACTCAGGATTCTTGGCCATTTCCTCTTCATAGTTCATTACCACATAACAAGAGGTTTCCTTAATGTCTGCGACAATCTTTCTGTCTGCAGCACTAAGCAGCATGATGCCATGGTCCTTCAACAGCATCATGAGGTAGTTGGTGAGGTCAAGGCCTGCCAGATCTAGCTGCTGAACGCCATGAGGCAGACAGTAACCCTCGAAGATGGGCACACACTGGGTCACCCCAGCACCTGAATTCAGCACAAAGCCAGTTGTGAAGCCAGCGGCAAAGAGAGCCAGCACCCCTTGGATGCACATATAGAAGGCAGGAACCTGCAAATGCTCAAAAAACACTTCAGTGATCTGTTGCCGGTTCACCAGTGGGTTCAGTGCTGGCTCGGTAATCAAGACTGGGCCATCACACGCCTTTAGCTTCAGGTTATGATCATAGATATGCTTCCACATGATTTCCATGTCTCCCCAGGAAGTAACCAGACCACGCTCCACTGGGTAGCTGTAGGAAGAGCAATAAGATAAATGGCAGCAGGCTTTATTTTGGTTTTGTTTTGTTTTGTTTTTTTACAATGGCAGCTTTTAATTTTTCAGTGACTGCCAGTCAGAAAAGGTAACTGCCAGCAAAAGTTGGCATAGCTACTCCCTTCCTCTGCAATTTTTGTTGCTTTCCATTTTTCCCCCCTTTAGAAGACAAATAATCTTTTTTTTTTTTTTTTTAAGATTTTATTTATTTGGCAAGGAGGGGTAGTGGGAGAGGGAGAAGCAGGCTTCCCGCTGATCAGGGAGCCCAATGAAGGGCTGATCCCAGAACCAGGATCATGACCCCAGCAGGAGGCAGATGCTTAACGTCTGAGCCACCCAGGCGCCCCCACAAGAATCTTTTTTTTTTAATCAGGGAATCTTTACATAATAGTACAGTTTTAAAATCAATTAATTGAAGAAACCCACACGATGAGAGTACTATGAATTAAGTGATATTCTTAATGAACTTATAGTTTATGAATAACTTTATACATTTGAATACATCTGTTTAGAACCGAGAGCAAGTAATGTTCACTCTTAGACGTTTAGTGCCCCTTGGGAGATTTGTGGCCTGCACCAGCGGGCTGAGACTTTCCTGTTCCCCGCTTCCATATCCTCGCAACTTTGAGCCCCTCATCTGGATTCCCCCTTCCCCCACGTGGGTCCTGCCTGCTGGGAGAAGGCCCTACCTGATGGACAGTGAGTGCCTTCTTTCCTGCGCCTCATCGCCCACACACAGTTCCAGCGCGCTCTTGGCCTCCCAGTTCTGGCCTTTGGCTCGGCCGATAATATTCGGGTAGACAAACTGGGGTTCCCGCGAGCCAGCCAGGCCCGCCTTGATCATTCCTGAGCCGTTGTCGATCACCACTGGTAGCTGGTAGTAGCTCATGCCGCCGCCGCTGCCTCCTGTCGCCTGGCCACACGGGCCGCCCTGCCTGTGGGCTGCGCCAGTGGGGCGGAAAGTGCGGGGCGCAGACCCTGGGCAGAGTTAACAGGCCCACTGCCTGGAACGTCGCGTCACAGAGGCCCCGGCCTGCCCCACTCAGCCTGCGCCCTGGCAAGTGCGCGCAGGGGGCAGGGAGAGGACTGGCCCATTGACTCTCCAAAGTACTACCCACCGATTGCCTCTCACAGGGGCTGGGTCACTTGCCATCCCCTGGAATCCAGGGATGCCTGTATCAGGAAAACCCAACTTTCTTCCCTGAAGATACAAATCTAACCCTTTAGTAGTGGCTTTCTCTAATACCTGTATGGGCCATGAAAACAATTTTCTTTTCCAAAGCCTTTAAATTCTGCCTAATAGGCATCTGTTCAGGGGCCTGTGGAAAGCTCTGGAATGTGCCCTTGAAAGTAGGAAAAGGTGGAGAGAAACAGGGGAAAGTTGTCGGAGAAGAAGCTGAATTTCAGAAGAGCTTCTGAAACCCTCCTCAACTTCTGAAAAGAAAAAGGAAAAAAATGCTGGGATTTAACATGGGCTTTATACAGATGAACAAAGGGGAAGGGAAGGAAAAATGAAATAAGGTAAAGACAGGGAAGCAAACCTTAAGACATTCTTAAATATAGGAAACAAACTGAGAGTTGCTAGAGGGGAGAGGGGTGGAGAGATGGGATAATTGGTGATGGGCATTAAGGAGGGCACATGATATAATGAGCACCAGGTGTTATGTGCAACAGATGAATCACTAAATTCTGCCCCTGAAACTAATACTATAATATATGTGAACTAACTTGAATTTAAATAAAATCTTGAAAGAAAAAAAAGTGGGTTTTATATACTTTTATTGTTGTTTCTATATGATGGGCAAATACTTTGTTGTGTTTCTTTCCTGCAGTTTCTAAGCAAAATGTACTCAAAACCAAATGGTAGAGTCTTGTGTTTTTTTTGTTGGTTTTTTTTTTTGATTGATTGATTGATTTTTAACAATCTCACCCGGTTATCCCTCATGTGATATGGAAGGTCATTCTCATTTCCTAAAAATACTTGATTTTTAGGCATAAGGACGTGTCTGCCTGTTTGCAAGAAAAGCCATATTCCCTCGGTCATGCAAAGTTCAAGATTAGAATAATTTAAGTACACTGCGTGCCAAAAAGTGTATCTTGGTGTCTGATTTTTTTTATCCCCTTAATTCTACACACTGTGTAGAGAATTTTAAAAACAAGTAGGCAAGTTCGGACCTCTGTTTGGTCTATGGAAGCAGGGGAGGAAATTCAAAAGCTATTGGCCTGTCCTTCCACTAGAGGCTGAAAGGGTCAAGTTACTAAGTTACAGAGGTGGCGTTTGGTGCTGCAAACCACTGTAAGAAGGGGGACTCCAACGAAGCCCCGCACTTGCCTCGGGCTTCTCAGCACTGCGTGGCGGGGAGAGAATGCCAAATAAAACATTTCTTTCCCACAGAAGAGAGTGTACCCAAAGGAAGTGCAAGGAGCCAGTGCCTGGTTTCTGCAGCGGTCCGTCCCTAGAGGGAGAGAAAGCGCACGCAAATTCCAACTTTCAAAATACTTTCAGCATCACACAATTAAAAGTATAGTCATTTTTCCTTTTTTTCTTCTTCTTCTTCTTCTTCTTCTTCATCTTCTTCATCTTCTTCTTCTGTTAAAAGCTACCTTAGTATTGCTTTAAATGCCCGGAATTTCATAGTACTACATCCATATCTAGATATTCTGAAGCCCAAACCCCAACGAAGTTTCCGTAGTGTAGTGGTTATCACGTTCGCCTAACACGCGAAAGGTCCCCGGTTCGAAACCGGGCGGAAACAACTGGTGTACTCTTTTCCTTTCCTCCTGGGTTTCCTTAAACAGGACCATGTCATTTTTACCAATCTAGCATTTTAAAAGACAATCTAAATACAAACTTGTGGAACAGTGTAAATTTGAACTTTCACCTTGGTTATTTTATTCAGGAAATGTTTTCACTGACCACTTGAGACGCAGAAATGTTTCAAAATTAGAAAAAAAAAATTTCAACTCCCAAACCACTACTGATAAATAACGTAATGTACAACCTAGAGAGGAGCTCAAACACGGTGTTAAAAACTGTTAGCCCTGTTGCCTCCTGAGCACTCTTTGTATTACAAGTCATTTAGTTTTCCATTAGTTTCCCCCTTCAGATTGCAAATTCCCCTTAACACCAAGAGACCATATTTTACTCATACTATACATACTTGGTGTCATGCTTAACACCTGTTAGAGACTCATAAATATTTCTGAAAATAAACTACTGAAAAGGGTTCCAACAAAATATAAAAGAAATCAGAAAGATGAAATCAAGAACCCGACTCAACTTTTTCTCTTATAAACATAATGATAGTGACTTTATCCACAAATATGATTTTTACAGACCAGAGAAAAGAAGCTAAAGAGCAAACAGGATGTTATTGGAAAAATCTCGGAAGAAACGAATAAATTCCAGTTCCTGTCCTTTTTTTTTTTCTTATTTGTCAGAGAGAGATGGAGAAAGAGCGAGCGAGCACAGACACAGAGTGGCAGGCAGAGAGAGAAGCAGGCTCCCCGCCGAGACACAGAGTGGCAGGCAGAGAGAGAAGCAGGCTCCCCGCCGAGCAAGGAGCCCGATATGGGACTCGACCCTCAGGACGCTGGGATCATGACGTGAGCCAAAGGCAGCGGCTTAACCAACTGAGCCACCCAGGCATCCTAGTTGCTGTTTTTTAAAATGAAGTCATAAGTAAATATCCTAAAGTCCTGACACAACTTTTTTTTTTATTATATTTTATTTATTTATTTGGCAGAGAAACAGCCAGGACAGCAACAGGAGCGGGGAAGTAGAAGAGGGAATGCAGGCTTCCCGCCGGGCAGGAAGCCCTAGGCGGAGCTCGATCCTAGGACCTGAGCCGAAGGCAGACGCCTAACGACTGAGTCACCCAGGAGCCCCTGACACAACTTTTAACAAGAAAAAATGAAGTTTTGTTTTTCTGAGACTTATGATGCCCACCAAACACTAGGGGAAAATTCACCCTAACCTATTAACATATTAACTAACATATTAACGTTTGTATGTTACGCAGATATCTGGCATCCTTTTCCTTCACTGTACAAAATCTGAATTCGATGTAAATCATTATATTAAAATTTTTCTGGTCCAGACGCAGAACCTCTTCCGGTATAAAGCCCACCTTCCTGCAATGTTGCGCGTGCCCAGTGTACCCTACTGCTTTGCTCCGCTTTGCTGCATCTCAGACTTGTAACAGGTAAGGATATCCTGGAAACTAAACTGCAGTCGACTGATGCAAACCAAACCCAGGGGGGTCCTAAGAGCTTTCGGGTACGTAAACTGAAAAGGGGTGATCTGTCTCAGCTTGAAAATCTCCCATGGCCAGGAGCCTAAGTACACAAGCTGCCTGCACTCGCGGGGTCCCGAGGAAGGGGAGGATGATGGGAGAAGAGGAAGAACTACAAGCCCCAGCATGCAGTGCACACTCTGGCTCCTGGAAAAAGGGCCTCGGTGAGGTGCTGCCCGACCGCGGGCCGTCGGAGAGATGCTGACGGCCGACCACAATGTTCAGAATGAGGAAGACACGCGCGGCGCTGTGAACAAGCCTTAAGTCCCGTATTCATGACGTTTGCGGTTTCGCCGGGGGCCCTAGTATGCTAAGAAGTGGAATTTCCGGACCAGACTGGCGGGTCTTCGCCGGACTCGGACCTCCACAGTCCCAGAGCCTCCTGCGTTTCCATGGGACGCCCGGGCCGGATATGATGTCTTCGTAGAGAAAGAAGGAAGAGGCGGAGCGGGGCGCGGTGACGTCCTTCCAAGATGGCGGAGAGAGCGTGAAGAAACTGTTCCCCCTTGGATTGCTCTAGGTGAGTTCTTTTTTCACCCCCCCCAGATTGCCAGTCCCACTGTCTAGACACTGGGCCATCGGAGGGCACTCTTCTTGGAGTTTCAGTTCAGGTCGGGGAGAAGGTATTAACGTGGAAAGCTCGGGGAGGCAGCCCGATGTTGGCCTTGGCGACAGCCTCTGCTGTGGGAACTAGAGGTAGTGGGAGCTGGGCGAAGGGCAGTGCGGCACAAGCCGGGAGACAGTGGCTTTGGGTGTCACCCTCCGTTGCGGTCGGGAATGGAAAAGTGGGAAGAAAGGGGGTGTGGCGTCCTCCCGGCGAGTGACGGAACCTAGACAACTCTTGGCTCTGCTCATTCTCCGCGCCTGGGCACCCATTTCGCGTTTTGAAGCAGCTGTGCACTACGGAAACTAACAGCTTTCGGTGATTTGAGAGCAATTGTAAAGAACTCGTACCGTGTTTTTTCGTCATCTGTTCAGGGGGTCGTTTCTTTAGTGGGTTGTTAATTTTTTTCCCCAGCATGTGCATGCGTACTGAGCTTGAAAGTCTGAAGGTTCTACTGCTGCAAAAGCGTGATATTTTGCGGTGCTTTTTTTCAGGTCATGCAAATGTTTTCATTTATCGCCATTTATTTATGTGTCCAAAGGATTGTGTTAGTTGTCCAAGATGTAACATAGATAGACAGGAACTTACCCTTCAGCATTTTAAACTATTCTGTTTGATAAGAATTTTCGTTGGGGGAGGCAGTAAACGAGAACTGACTTTGTTTTTTGTCCATGTTCTGTCCCATGTCTCTTCTCCCCTTAACCAGTTGCTTGGGTGAAATGTTTGCTGAAAACTTAGGGTTACTGACTTGCTTTTTCTTTTTGTCTTTTAGAACAAGGGTAAAATTCCATTCTGGTACCAAAATGCAGTATTCGCACCACTGTGAGCACCTTTTAGAGAGACTGAACAAACAGCGGGAAGCAGGTTTTCTTTGTGACTGCACTGTAGTGATTGGGGAATTCCAGTTTAAAGCTCATAGGAATGTGCTTGCCTCATTTAGTGAGTATTTTGGTGCAATCTACAGAAGCACTTCTGAGAACAATGTCTTCCTTGATCAGAGTCAGGTGAAGGCTGATGGATTTCAGAAACTGTTGGAGTTCATATACACAGGAACTTTAAATCTTGACAGGTAAAGTATACATTTTATTTTCACTTATAAAAGCTAGTCAGCAGTCTGTAGGGCTAAAGTATACTTGTATTTTTTCCATTCAGTCCCTTAACTTGGAGTCTTCATATAGTCATGTGTATAATGCTATTGCTTTTAATAAAGAAGTCAGTATTACTGATTTGGGATGAGCAGACTGCATTTCTTTCTTTTTTTTTTTTTTTTTTTTTAAATTTTTTTTTTTTAATTTATTTATTTGTCAGAGAGAGAGGGAGAGAGAGTGAGCGAGCACAGGCAGACAGAGTGGCAGGCAGAGGCAGAGGGAGAAGCAGGCTCCCTGCCGAGCAAGGAGCCCGATATGGGACTCGATCCCAGGATGCTGGGATCATGACCCGAGCCGAAGGCAGCCGCTCAACCAACTGAGCCACCCAGGCGTCCCGAGCAGACTGCATTTCTTAAGTACAAAAGGTACAGGCGTTTATAAGATTAAAGCCTTGTTTCTGACACATTTGATTTATCTACTGAAATAAAGCCTTTGATTTCAGTTATGAAAACGTGAGGAACATACACAATGAATTCTAAGTGAATTCCAGTTTCTTTGGTCTTTATGTACCTCTGCTTTTCTCCCTCCCTCACTCTATCCCCTACCTCTTATGGTGGTGGAGGTAAGGGAGTGTAGATGAAGAAAGAAGGATAAGCCTCTGTGTTCATTTAGTAATACTCCCATTTCTAACCATAGATAGCAATGTGCAGGACCTCTTCCTGATCTTGTTTCAGGAAAATAATTTCCTTGGAGTGTAAATGGCAGTGGTTCCTTTTATCTCTGTAAAGCTATCAGTACTAATGCTTAAATCAGATCCGAGGTGCTAGAACGCTTTTCTAAAATGTTTAATGCTTTCACTGCACTAACAAGAAGTAGGTTCTGAGGAATTTGATAATGCAGGTGCTTTGTGTCTCCCATGCATAGTGACCTACATAATTAGTTTAATACTAATGCATTTATTAGTTGTGGAGGGAAAGGTGGAGGTGAAAGAGAAACCAATCAAATTACTCCTGTTTTCTTTACTCTCTCTCTCTCTCTTTTTTTTTTTTTAAAGATTTTATTTATTTATTTGACAGAGATCACAAGTAGGCAGAGAGGCAGGCAGAGAGCAGGGGGAAGCAGGCTCCCTGCTGAACAGAGACCCGATGTGGGGCTCGATCCCAGGACCCTGGGATCATGACCTGAGCCAAAAGCAGAGGCTTTAACCCACTGAGCCACCCAGGCGCCCCTACTCTATCTCTTAATGAAAGTGTGAACATGACTAGATCATAATCTGACATGAAAAGATTATGGGCTTTAGAGTTAGGTCTATCCTGTCAGTCACTGTGTCTCTGAGCAAGATGCAACCTCTGAGGGCCTCAGTTTCCCCATCTGTAAAAGTGAGACAGTAATAATTACCTTGGTGTTACTGTAAAGATCAAGGACTTACTTGAAGGCCCTCTTCCTGATGAACATTAGTTTCATTTATCTTCCCTTTTCTACTCTCCTCTCTAACTCCACAATTTTTGGAGAAGAATTAGTAAAGAAGCCAAAAGGAAACACCTGAAATTCTGCCACCCACTGATAATCATTGTTAACATTTCGATTAAATATTCTTTCATTCTTTTCTAGATGATCTCTCTCTATATATATACACATACACATTAAGCAGAATCCTTCTCTCTGTTTTACACTGCAGCTTATTGTGGAACTATACTTCTTTAAAAAGCTAGAAGCAGGATGTTCCTTAATCCTTTTGAAAAGAAAACATTTGTACTGTTTGGAATTATTTTTAAATTTTGGGGTGATGACATCTTTGAGTCAGTTCTATATGAATTGATTAAAGGAGTAGACCAGTGTCATAGATTAACCCACGTGACAGATTATTTAAACTTACAGTTGACTCTACAGGTGCCTCTTATCTAAATACTTAGAATATCTAATATAAAATAACCATAAAACTAGTGAATTTTGGTCGATCTTCAATTTAGTAGTTTCCCTTTCTCAATTAACTTTTCCAGAACAATCTTGAATTGATTTGAACACACCGAAGAATATCTTACTTTGAGCCTTCATGCAAAGGACCAATGTGAAAAGAGCCAGATTTTTGCTCAGTCTTTTTTCGTACATACCTTTCCTGGGAACTAGTTGTTTGAGCCCAGCCACAGATGTGAGAAGGCTTACATCAAAAGTAGAAAGTCTGTATATAACTTAGTGATTAAATTTAGTGGGAAAAAAAGAATTAAGCGGACTCATGAGCCACATTTCCTTGATCAAATCTTAGTTCTAACACACTGTGATCTTGTACAGGTTACTTTCTTTGGACCTTTTAGCCTTCATTTGTATGTAAAATGAATTATTACAGATTGCATAGACATCTCCTAAGAATTAAATGAACTGTTCATGTAAAGTGTTTAACCATATACCTGGCACTATGTAATTAAATGACTTTCAGTGACTGTTCAAAAGATGAAAGCAAGTTTGCAAGCACTGTACCTTCATGCTTGTAAACAAAAGCAGTTATTGATGTAAACAGATGCTGATTGGTTCTCTTAACCGTAACTGAGATTATAGGCTATGAAATAGATAATAATTTGTACAAAATACTGTATCAGTACTGAACAATTAATGTGCCACTCAGTGCTAGTTGGTATTGGTCTTAAATGCTACCAGACCTTGTTATGTGTCTGGTGGTTCATTTTATGGAACACTAAGGCACAATTATAATTGGAGGCCTTAGTATAATGAGTGATGAATTTGGTTTTGTTCTAGTGGTATTTCTCATTTATTGTAATTTAATAATAGACTAACAAAATTAATAAACGTGCTTAAGGAAAAGCATAACATTTTTAGAAAGTGTTAATGCTACTGTATATATGGCAAAAAAAAGACTGTATAAAAGATGAACAAGATTGTGTTTATATTTGGAGCATTTGTGCTTTATCTTTGCAAATAGAGAATTAACTTCATTATAAAGATCATTTGTTATATATTCCAAAATTATAACTAAGGGACATAAGAAGTCTTTACGTAATATTTTCTTATCTAGGGGAAAGACTCCATTTGCAAGTAGGTTATATTCCAAGAGTTTATAGTATGTTTAGGAACTCGAGGTATATTTTCCCAGAAAATAAAATGTTCCCTAAACTTGTGATTAGGTTTCCAAACTGGCCTATCAACCTACTTAATCTGTAATGAGCTGAAAAATGAGTATGTATTTAATGAAAGGCAATTTTTTAAAAGCCAGTTTAATGTTAAATTAAAAAAGAAGAAACAGGGTCACCTGGGTGGCTCAGTCAGTTTAAGCATCTGCCTTCGGCTCAGGTCATGATCCCAGGGTCCTGGGACTGAGCCCTACATTGGGCTCTTTGCTCAGCAGGGAGCCTGCTTTTGCCTGCCTCTCCTCCTGCTTATTCTCGTTCTCTGACAAATTTTAAAAATTCTTTAAAAAAAAAAAAAAAAGAAAAGGGGCGCCTGGGTGGCTCAGTGGGTTAAGCCACTGCCTTCGGCTCAGGTCATGATCTCAGGGTCCTGGGATCGAGTCCCGCATCCGGCTCTCTGCTCAGCAGGGAGCCTGCTTCCCTCTCTCTCTCTGCCTGCCTCTCTGCCTACTTGTGATATCTGTCTGTCAAATAAATAAATAAAATCTTTAAAAAAAAAAAGAAAAGAAGAAACGTACAGGTAGCACTTGAAATAAAGAAGTTTTCATTAGATGATGAGAAAATGGATAGAGATCTTTAGTTACTGTATTTTACATTTGAAGACCTGAGTGATTTATGACACTAGTTAATTTTTAATTTCAAATTTTACTCTTTTTAAAGATGTATTAATAGCACTATATATTATCAGCTGTGACTAAAACCGTTTTCTGGTTTATAATATAATGAAGAGGGGACAGGGAAAATACATTTTTTTCTGAAGAGTTTAATATTATTTGGGGAAAATGGCAAGTAGTAAGGTTGCTTGGAGGGTGTGTTTCTGTGTGTGTATGTATATTCATTCTCAGATACTTAAAAGGGTCATATTTTTATATTAGTACCTACTCAATTCTCAGATTTTTTTTTTAAGATTTTATTTATTTATTTGACAGATCGCAAGCAGGCAGAGAGGCAGGCGGGGGGTGGGGGGGAGTTTGAAGCAGGCTCATGGCTGAGCAGAGAGCCCGATGCGGGGCTCGATCCCAGGACCTTTGGATAGTGACCTGAGCCGAGGGCAGAGAGAGGCCTTAACCCACTGGGCCACCCAGGCACCCCAACTCTCAGATTTTTTTTTTAAATGAAAATTTTGTTTATTTGAGGGAAAGAAGGAGAGAGCAGAGAGGAAGAGAGAGAAGCAGGCTCCCTGCTGAGCGGGGAGCCATATGTGGGGCTCTCTTCCAGGTTCCCAGGATCATGACCTGAGCTGAAGGCAGACACTTAACCAACTGAACCACCCAGGCACCCCTCAACTCTCAGATTTTATAGCTAAGAAAATCAACGTGCCTAAAGGTCCTGCCTTACCCTGATGAATTCACCTTGTAATGCCAGAGCTAGTACTAGAGTAATCAATTTTTCTTTGCAATATAAACTTCTGAAGGGCAGGGACTATTTGGTGTTTCTTAATATCCCTCTTAGTGTACCACACATGATAGATACTCAGTAAATATTGACTGGAATGTTGAACTGGGTGAACTTAAGTCTTTTTTTTTTTAATTTTTTTTTTAATTTATTCATTTGTCAGAGAGAGGGAGAGAGAGAGAGCGAGCACAGGCAGACAGAGTGGCAGCTAGAGGCAGAGGGAGAAGCAGGCTCCCTGCCGAGCAAGGAGCCCGATGTGGGACTCGATCCCAGGACGCTGGGATCATGACCTGAGCTGAAGGCAGCTGCTTAACCAACTGAGCCACCCAGGTGTCCCTGAACTTCAAGTCTTTTTATATAATTCTAGTAATGACAGACTCTCCAACTAACATGAGTTGAATAACACACACACACACACACACACACACACACACACACGAGGGTTGTTAGAGCTGAGTGCATTCTAAATCCTTGTTCCTTCCAAGTGTAGTCAGTAAACCAGCAGCATTGGCATCGCCAGCAGGTGTGTTAGAAACGCAGACACTTAGGTCCCACCACAGACCTCCCCACAGAATCTGAATCTACATTTAGCAAGATACCTGGGTGACTCACAGGCATAGGAAAGTTTGAGAAGCACAATTAAGGTCCCTCACAGGGGAGCTTAGAAAGATTATAGGAAGTAATTTTTTAGACTTGCTATTGTCAGTCCAGAAAAGATGGTTGTATCTGAATAGACCTCAGGATGAATGGGAGGAGGCAGTAAGTTGCCAACAGCTACTTTCTGTGTTGCAAGTATTTTTTAAAACACACAGTAATTTTTAACATTTTATTTTCTCATAGTGGTACATAATGTAGTATGTAACAAATTGTTTACATCTTTTCAAGTTCTGCAAAACTGGAGATTTTTGTCTACACGTTATTCTGAATGAGTGAGTGAATTTTTGTAAATTTGTTCTTTTAGTTACGCCTTTTTCATCATTTTGCTGCATTAGGTCTTTAAAAGACATTGAAATTTATGTGCAGCTCTGTTTTCACAAATAGTTTTTCTTTGTTCAGAATATTGTCATTTAGCCTTGTTTCCTTACAGTTGGAATGTTAAAGAAATTCACCAGGCTGCTGACTATCTCAAGGTGGAAGAGGTGGTCACTAAATGTAAAATAAAGATGGAAGATTTTGCTTTTATTGCTAATCCCTCTTCTACAGAGATATCTAGTATTACTGGAAACATTGAATTGAATCAACAGACTTGTCTCCTTACTCTACGAGATTATAACAGTCGGGAAAAATCAGAAGTGTCTACAGATTTAGTTCAGGCTAATCCTAAACAAGGGGCTTTAGCAAAGAAGTCATCTCAAACTAAAAAGAAGAAGAAGGCCTTCAACTCCCAGAAAACAGGACAGAATAAAACAGTGCAATATCCCAGTGACATTTTAGAGAACGCGTCTGTTGAATTATTCTTAGATGCAAATAAAGTATCCACACCTGTAATAGATCAAGTTTCACAAAGAAATGATAATTCAGAACTTGAGTTGACGTCAGTTGTGGAAAATACTTTTCCAGCACAAGATATTGTTCAGACTGTTACAGTGAAACGGAAGCGTGGAAAATCACAACCCAACTGTGCTCTGAAGGAACACTCTATGTCTAATATAGCCAGTGTCAAGAATTCTTACGAGCTGGAGAGTTCTGGGGAAGAGCTGGATCAGAGGTATTCCAAGGCCAAGCCAATGTGTAACACGTGTGGGAAAGTGTTCTCAGAAGCCAGCAGCTTGAGAAGGCATATGAGAATACATAAAGGAGTTAAACCTTATGTCTGCCACTTGTGTGGAAAGGCATTTACCCAGTGTAACCAGCTGAAAACGCATGTAAGAACTCATACAGGTAAGACTGGTTTGTGGGAGATAAAATTGCTTTTATACTGAAATAATATTTTTGTACAGAACATATTAATAAGCAGTGTTGACTGTGACCAACAATTGGTATATACTTGGCATTCACAAATGCATGTTAGATCGTTGAAAATTTATTTGTAATTGTGACCAAGTATTTAATGGTTGTTTTATTGCTGCTGATCACTGAAGTCCTAATGTTTGAGGTCTTTGTGCCATTTTCTGTCACAGTTACAATAAACACAAACTTGTTTCTAGCATGCTAAATATTTAACAGAAACAGAGATTAAGAGAACTGATAAAGAGAAAAAGTAGTTACAACTCAGGACAATTCTCAGACTTTGCCAGCCATCTTACCTTCTGCTTCCTAGACTGTCAACTTCTGAACATGTTTCTTAGAATTACACACACATTCATTCCTCAGCCTCTGTGTTTACCTTTGTCGGTACACTTAGATTTGTACATTTTAAGATTCAATGTGTATTTCTCTCATTGATCACCTTTCACTATTATGAATTGAGAACACTGATTTCTTTTAATTCTACTAATGTTTTCAATAGACAATCCGGAAAAAAATCCCATTTGCCTTTTTACTTTTTTTTTTTTTTTTTAAAGATTTTATTTATTTATTTGTCAGAGAGAGAGAGAGAATGAGTGAGCACAGGCAGAGTGGCAGCCAGAGACAGAGGGAGAAGCAGGCTCCCTGCCGAGCAAGGAGCCCGATATGGGACTCGATCCCAGGACACTGGGATCATGACCTGAGCTGAAGGCAGCCGCTTAACCAACGGAGCCACCCAGGCATCCCTGCCTTTTTACTTTTAGCAGTTAACATTTGCTGAATACTGAAAATAGTACTTTTGATGAACTCTTTTGAAAGCTTAAGTGGTTCAAGCAGCTCAAACAACATCTCCTTTTAAATATAAATTTTATTTGCTTGTTCTTTTAGGTGAGAAGCCATACAAATGTGAATTGTGTGATAAAGGATTTGCTCAGAAATGCCAGCTGGTCTTCCATAGTCGTATGCATCATGGTGAGGAAAAACCTTATAAATGTGATGTATGCAATTTACAGTTTGCAACTTCTAGCAATCTCAAGATTCATGCAAGGTAAAAAACAAAACAATGAGTTGTTTGTTTTTGAGTCTTTTGACTCTGTTATTCACCATAGTCTTTGGAATAGCCTACTTTATTAGCACTCAGGACAATAGAGTTCTAATTGTGGCTCCACCATTAATTAAGTTTTCTTAGCATAGTCAAGGAACCAGAAGGAAGCCATGATGACTGGAGAGGAATAAATAAGGGAGAGACATAAGATCAGAATGGTGATAGGGCATCTAGATAGTATAAGATTTTGTAGGTCATTATAAAGCTTTTACTCTTGAGATTGAAAAGTAAGTAATATATCTTGTTTACATTTGAAGGGTATGACTCTGGCTGCATTATTAGAAAAAGAATGTAAAATTGCAAGAATGGGAGCAAAGTTACCAGTTAGGAACTATAGATAAAATCCAAGTGAGAGTGATAATGATACAGGCCAAAGTGGTAACTGTGGAAGAGATAAGTAATTGTCAGATTCTAGACATATCTTTAAAGATAGAACAACAGATTTTGCTGCAGATTGGATGTGGGGTATGAAAGGAGGAAAGAAGAGTGGAAGCAAAGATAATTCTGAGGTTTACAGACCCAAGCCTTAGATAGAATTAATATTAACTGAAATGGAGATTTGTGGATAGAGCAGTTTAAGAGGGAGTGGAGATCCGAACATGTTAAATTTGAGGTGATTATTAGACATCTGAGTGGAGATGTACATTGGTTATGTAAGTCTGTAGTTCAGGGGACTGGTTTGAGCTGAAGGTACAAATTTGGGAATCTTCAGTGTATGGATAGTATTTAGGGCTATAACACTGAATGAGGTCACCAGGGGAATGAATGTGGATAGAAAAGATATCAAAGGACTGAGTCAGAGTCACTTAGAGGTGACTAGGAAGGAGCAGCCAGTCTGGGAGGAAAACCAGGAGTAGACTGCCCTGGAATCCAAATGAAGGAAATTATTGCAGAAGGGAGCAGTCAGCTATGTCAAATTCTGATGATAGGGAGGTAAAGAGAATTCACTGTTGAATTTAGTAGAGTGAGAGATCAGCAGTGCTCTTAACAAAAGAAATGTTAGCAGAGACTAGTAGAGAATAGTAGATAAGAAAGTGGAAACAGTTGAAGACTCAAATTTTTGATTAAAGGGGAGCAGAGAAATGGAGGAGGAAAAGAGATCAAGAGTCTTGTTTTTTTAAAGATTGAAGACTTCAGTATATTTATGCTGTGATACAATGGGATGGGAAAACTGAATGGTGGAAGAAAATACAGGAGTGATACTGAGTAGGAATGGGGGATAGGATAGTATCTTCATTATGCAAATAGGAGTAGTTGAATTCAAATGAACGGTCACCTTCGTGTTAGAGTTAACAGAAGAACAGCAAATACATGAGTACCTCTATAGGTAGAGAGTTGGGATGGTGGAAATTTTCTTCTGATTGCTTAAATTGTCTCAGTAAAACAGGAAGCAAGGACATTCAGCTAAGGATGTGGATGGGTAAGGAGGTGCTGGAGGTTTAAGGAAAGAGTTTTATTTTTTTATTTTATTTTTTTTTTAAAGAGTTCATTTATTTATTTGACAGACGGAGATCACAAGTAGGCAGAGAGGCAGGCAGAGAGAGGGGAGGAAGCAGGCTCCCCGCTGAGCAGAGAGCCCGATGCGGGGCTCAATCCCAGGACCCCGAGATCATGACCTGAGTCGAAGGCAGAGGCTTAACCCACTGAGCCACCCAGGTGCCCCAAGGAAAGAGTTTTTAAAGAGTGAGTGAGGGGCAGCTGGGTGGTTCAGTTGTTAACTGATTGCCTTCAGCTCAGGTCATGATCTTGGGGTGCTGGAATTGAGCCCTGCTGCTTCTCCCTCTCCCATTCCCCATGCTTGTGTTCCCTCTTTAACTCTCTGTCAGATAAATAAAATCTTTCAAAAAAAAAAAAAAAAGGCATGAATGGACAAGTGAAAATAATTGCCTATGGTATTAGGGGCATACTTGACAACCATATAAAGATGATGACAACTTTTTTTAGTAACGTATAATGTATTATTTGCCCCAGGGATACAGGTCTGTGAATCATCAGGCTTACACAATTCACAGCACTCAAAATAGCACATACCCTCCCCGATGTCCATAACCCAGCCACCCTATCTGGGCCCCCCCCCCGCCCCGTTTGTTTCCTGAGATGAGTCTCTTACGGTTTGTCTCCCTCCCCGGTCCTATCCTGTTTCATTTTTTTCCCTCCCTGACCCCCAAGACTCTGCCCTGCCTCTCAAATTCCTCATATCAGCGAGATCATAGGATGATTGTCTTTCTCTGATTGACTTATTTTACTTAGCATAATACCCTTTAGTTCATCCATGTCGTTGCAAATGGCAGGACTTCAGGTTTTTTGATGGCTATAGTATTCCGTGTGTGTGTGTGTACACACTATTGTGAACATTGCTGCTATAAACATTTGGGTGCACGTGCCCCTTCAGATCACTACATTTGTATCTTTGGGGAAAATACCCAGTAGTATGATTGCTGGGTCATAGGGTAGCTCTATTTTCAACTTTTTGAGGAACCTCCATACTGTTTTCCCGAGTGGCTGCACCAGTTTGCATTCCCACCAACAGTGTAGGAGGGTTCCCCTTTCTCCACATCCTCACCAACATCTGTCGTTTCCTGACTCGTTAATTTTAGCCATTCTGACTGGTGTGAGGTGATACCTCATTGCTTGGCACAATTTTTGTTAACTAATTTTAGAACAGATGTTTTGATAACAACCAAAACATTTATTTTTGACAGTTTACATTGAAACTGTTAATTTTAAATAGTATTTTTGGTCTTTTAAGATGAAATAAAATACTGTGTGAAAATTGTATGAAAAATGTTTATTGCAGAGACTGGACCCAAATTGGTTTACTTACCAGCCTATAACTTTGTATTTATTTATGAATAGGAAGCATAGTGGAGAGAAGCCATATGTCTGTGATAGGTGTGGACAGAGATTTGCTCAAGCCAGCACACTGACCTATCATGTTCGTAGGCATACTGGAGAAAAGCCTTACGTGTGTGATACTTGTGGGAAGGCATTTGCTGTCTCTAGTTCTCTTATCACTCATTCTCGAAAACATACAGGTAAGAATTTGACAGATGTTTAAAATAAGGAAAAGCTGTAAATAAAAGAAAGAAAAAGGGAAATTGAGCCCTTAAGGAAAATAGATTATAGACTTTGTGTTGTATATCTGTTGCGTTTGTGCTTGTTGAAGCTTTTTGTGTTTGTTGTTTTCACGTAAATACTAATAAGGCAGGTTTATTTTCTAGAGTAATAATGGTGGTTGGAATTATTTTATCATGTAACTTATGTACATTAAAATCAGATAGTTTTGACAGTATATAAACTTGAGTCATATTTTATGACCTTAGAAAAACTCCTTAGCCTCTGTTTTACTTTCCTTGGATAAAACTGTAGAGTGAAATTACGGCGTGAGAGTGGGTTTAGGTAGAATATAGATTTTTATGACTTCTTAGCACTTTTCCTATGCAGACATTCTACGATTTGCAAATTAAATGGATACTTCAGAGGCAGAGTATCAGTTTTGAAGCAAATTATACTCAAAGATTTTCAGTTTTGATAGGGTACCTTTTAAAACATCTTTCCTAAATAATCTTACTCTTTTTAATATAGTAGATAGCAAGAATTAAAGTAATGGATTGGTGAATTTTTAATCATATGTTTGTAATCATATAAAAATTGAACTTCTTGCTCAACTCTAGTCTACTGGAAGAATTTTGCAGAAATCAAGTTTTATTATATGAAAAGCATCAGGTTACATGAACAGTGTAAAATAATTACTAATGTTCATCTAAGTAGGATCACACTGAAGATACCTCTAAAATACAATATATAAAGAGGTTTTAATTTAAATTCAGGTTAGATTATTGTAATTGATAAATATTATATTGGTATAGTACACCACTTCGCTATCTTTTATTTTCCATCTAGGTGAAAAACCATACATATGTGGTATTTGTGGGAAAAGTTTTATTTCCTCAGGAGAGCTCAACAAACACTTTCGATCCCATACAGGTCTGTGTTTAGGGAGAACATATTATTTTTGGTTCTCTCTAATTTCTTTTTATGTAAACCTTGACTTTTAAACCATTATGGACTATATGGTATCTAGTCATACTCTACCTATAGTAGTATTTTAATGTATAAATATTAACTTTTTACTTTGTGTGTTTTTTTTTTTTTTTTAGTTATTTGGAATAGTATTGATTAAATTTGGTCTAGAATTGTATAGACTTTCTAATATGCCAGATAATAATAGTTTTTAGATTAATTTGGATGAAGTTGCACAGGTGTACCAAGAAATGAAAAGGAATAGATAATATCAAGATAATATATTTTCTTATCAAATAGTGTTTAGTAAGCAACTTTTCAGAATGAACTTTAGTATTGACGTGTTTTTGTAATAGTATTGTGTAGTATGAAGAAAATATGGAACAAATTAATTTAAAGGAAATGCCACTTTGAAAATGTACTGTTGTGACTTTTTTACTTTTAAATTATTCCTCACGATTCCTATCTAGAATAATGTGAGCACCTAGTAGACATTTAATAAGCATCTATTTTCTCATGCTCTTTGTTTATAAAGCATTGAACAGTTCTTATTTCAGAGGAATTACAATTTTGTAGCATTTTATTCTGTCACTGTTTTTAAAGGATTTTCTAATTTGTAAGCTGCCAGAAAGCAGAAACCATAATTACACTTTTTGCCCTTAGCTATTCCTGTTAAGGTCTGGCAGATAACTCGCACTCACTAAATGTCTAATAGAATTAAAAGCATAAGTTAAATTTCTGTTAATAAAAATGCTCCATTTTCCCAGAAATGGGGATGCTTTGTATAATAAAGTAAAGGAGTGCCTAGTATGTATAGAAGTTTTCATTTCACTGTATTATAACCAAGTGATTAAAAAGATCATTTAAAACTAAATTTAAGCAGTATAGTAGTGTTTGCACTTGTTCATAGACATTGATATTTTTGTCTTAGCAGCTTCTAAAATATTGAGCTTAAACTTTTTAACTTGCTTTTCAGGAGAAAGGCCATTTATCTGCGAATTATGTGGAAATTCTTACACAGATATTAAAAATTTAAAGAAGCACAAAACAAAAGTCCATTCCGGTAAATGTTTGTGTTTTATAAAAATTTGGTGCTCTCATATTGGTGCTATTCCTAAAATGTTGAGATGCACATTTTGACAGTTTAAATTAGATATATATTTTTGAAAATTAGGCATACCCATATTAGGAAGGGAGCTTTATAATATGTAGATAAGTTCACTAAGAATTTCTTTCCATATTGACCTTCTAATAATACTTGAAATATTTCCTCTTAAAAACCTGGTTTATGAAGTTTCAAGAATGAAAGAATATAAAAAACATATATATATGTATGTATCACTATTCTCCATACTAGAGTTTGGGTTACCTGGGAATTACTATAGTTACGTGAAGAAAAGAGCGTCATGAGCCCTAATCCAGAGATATATAAGAAGGAATATAATAGAAAGATATAAATAGAGGAATAGGTAGCCCCAAATTGTTACATAGAAATGGAAAGACAGACTATAAAATTTTAAGTCTGTTGCTTAAAATAAATCTTTAAAAAAGTTTTACAGTGTTTGTCATGACTGGAAACAAAATACTAGGCTTCTTCAGTGTGTAGAGATATTAACAAGTCTGATAGTGAATAGAAATATAATAAGGATTAAGTCAGTAACTTCTGAAAACTGCTGTGTTAATTGAACAGACACGAAATGCCTCTACCTCTAAAGTACACATAACTGCAAGATACATGAAGTTGAACAGGGCACATTCTTAGTCCTCAAAGAATTTGCAGTCTAGTGTGGAAGACCAGAAAGCTAAATAACTGTGATTACAAGATAAAATGTAGGGTATTATAGAGATACAAAAGTGTCAAAGAAGAGATAAAGTCTTTCTGTGGTAAGTATTGGAAAGGCTTAATTCTAGGGAACTTGAAGGTTGAAGGATGGAGATAGGAAAAAGAGTGTTTGTCCCAGGCAGAGAGAACATTGTAAAGGGAGTCATTGGAAGTGCAGGTTACATTCTTGGCTGTTTGAACTGAAGAGTAGTTTGGCAAGAACAGAGAGAATTACAATTTTATGAAAGTTAATAGGCAGTTTTGTCTAATGAAGACAGGGAGATTGAAATCATGTAAGTACTTTGGAGTGACAGGAGTATGGTAAAGCTCATGGAAAATTTGAAGTCGAAAGTGTATCATGGTCAGGGTGATAATCACTCCCTGAGTAGAGCACAGTTTCTCACTTCTGGAAATATACAAAAGTGCCATACCTCTGAACTTGAGAATAGTATGAACTACTCATTAATATGTTTGGCAAACAAATTTATTATGTGTATAGCACTATTATTAAGTACTCTTAAGGAATGAGAGAAGCATAACTTGATCTATACCCTTAAGGAATTTACAGTCTGGTTGAGAATTCAGGACATACTGAAGTAGAATGTTCAGTAGCAATAAGAGAGATGTCGCAAGATGGTACCTGAAAAATTGACAAGCGAGTGATAAAATAGATAACAGCTCACCCTAGTCTAGAACTGTTAAGTCCATTTTAATTTCAAGTTGGTGCTTGAACCTACGCTTGAGGCCCCTATTGGATTTGAATAGATGATGAAGGTAAATCAGTGTAAGAGAAACAGCATGAGTAAAAGGTGTGGAGGTTGGAATGCAAGTTCTGAAATGGTAAGCAGATTTAGTCTATGGGGTTTTGTTTTGTTTTCAAAGGTAGCCTAAATTTGTTTCCCTTCTATTTCAGGTGCAGATAAAGTTCTTGATTCTAGTATAGAAGATCATCCCTTGAGTGAACAAGATTCTATACAAAAAAGTCCGTTATCAGAAACATTGGATGTGAAACCTTCTGATATGACTTTACCACTATCTCTTCCACTTGGAACTGAGGACCACCACATCCTTCTGCCTGTCACAGATAATCAGTCTCCTACATCAGATACATTGTTGAGATCAACTGTTAATGGGTATTCAGAACCACAGTTGATTTTTTTACAGCAATTATACTGACTTTGTGAGGAATATGGAATTGCTAAGATGTCTCTGGTAGTAAACATAAACATCTCTGGTAAGGTGCATATATTCATATTAAATTACCATTCATTTGAGTTGTGACCATTATTTTTCATTCACTGAAGTAAACACCTGATGCTGCATCATAACTGCAATGCTTGTTTTGATTTTTGGCTTTTATGTCTAGATTATAAACGCAACGTGTTAAGGAGTGAATTATACTGTAGTAGTACTATTTTGGATGGGTAAGTTATATTTTCTTTTAGAGCTGCCTTAATTCATTTTTATTTTGCATTTTTAAATTGCCTTTCATTTATTGAAGTGGAATCTTCCCATTTATATGAGTCAGTTTTGACCTGTGGGATTTTTTAGGTTTTTTTTCCCCTCAAAATTTAAGCAAAATCCAGGATAGTATCTGGCCAAGAATGTTGCTGTTACCAAGCCCCATAGATCAATACATAAACTCTGGGGGGAAAGTAAATTTTCATATTTCTATTTAAGAGAGTTTAGGTACTGAAACACTTGTGCTATTTAATATATTCCATTGGAGGTAACTTTTCTAATGAATTTTAAAAGGTGTTTTTCTTAAAAGCTAGAAAACCGTATGTACCTTTTTGTTCTTTTAGAATTCAGTATTCTGGAGAAAAGCAAGCATCAGTACTTTGGACTTAATAACTGAGTTACCCTAGACTACTTTTGCAAAATGAGTTTTGAATAGATCATTTGATTTTTTTACCTTGTTAAAAGACAGTTTCAAAATGTGATTCAGGTTATGTTTTAATAGGTTTCTAGATTACTGGTGATGAGGAAAATATACCGAGTTTTGAAAATTTTTGATAAGCTTCTCTTACACCTGTTACAATCTTTTTAAAATACTAAGCTCTAAAAAGAATTTTTTAAATACAAACTTAATGCATACTCTAAATCACTTGGCCTCTGAATTGACATAATTACATAAAAAGTTAAGAAACCAGCTTCAGTTACAAGTGAACATTTGAGTTATCAGAAAACCAGTGTATTAACTATTTTATATTTAAGTTTTCTGTAAGTTTTGAGTTTTAAAATTTTATAAGTTAAACCATAACATTTGGCTGTGTCATAATTTCACAGTAGTCTGTTTCCTTCCTGCTGAATGTAGAAAATAGAGTATCATTCTGATATTTACTACCAGTCTTCCCCATTCCACTTTTCCCACATAATTGATTTATTTTACTGCCTAATCTTTGGACATTAAATTATCAGTTCCACAGAGTCAATTCCTGTACTGCTGATCAAACACCATGGTGACATTATTTCTTATTTCTGCCATTGCTTTAGCTGTGGCTTATTTGTTTTCTGACTTTAAACTACACCTATAATAAATTTAATGTGGGGTTTTTGGTATTGATTTCTTTAATTGTATTTTCTCTGGCATCCTAGTCAGAGGAACCAACTAGAAGAGGATATAGTAAAACTCCTTAATTCTTGTGGAGATTGTCACCATTTTCCAACACAGTCTGCATTTTCACAATGGATTGCCACCAGTGGGACTGACTTAACTGAATAGACTATTAACTGAATAGACTTTGAACTCTTGCCTTTGTATAATAGACATCAAGCTTAGTATTTAATAATTTATCTAAGAAATCTAATTATGCTTGTGTATTAATATACTGGTTTAAATACAGTTTACAAAGTTACAAAATATTCAACTAATCTATTCTGGCTTAAATTCAATAGGAATTTATTGGAATGTGAAGAAATTAAAGAAAAAAAAGACTCAGCCTCTTTAAGAAGTCTGCTGAAATGGAGAGGTTATATTTAATTCACATCTTCATTAATCCAAGCATCTAATGAATAAAATTTCAAAATCTACAGTGATGTCAAAATTTTATGAAAGCAATAGTTACCAAATTTCCACTAATATGATGGTAATTAGCATTTTGCATAGATTAGTCTTCAAATTTATTATTTTTAATATTATTGGATTGGAATGGCTAAGGTTGATTTACTGTGCTTTTTCTTCATCACGTTATCTGCTTCATAGCAAAAATAATTCTATTTTAAATTGACATGGCTTGGTGCTCTTCCATAGTTACATATAGTAAGTCTGGAAGGCTGAGGTTCCTGTCTTTTCGTTCTTCTCATAATGGTATACTCTTATTTATCATAATGTGAATATATTTCAGTTGTATCTGGTATCATCCTAACACTCATAATTACCATTTTAATTAAGCTCATTTTTAAATATATTTGTTACAATGCAGTTTGCGGAAGTCTATTCTTAATTAAATATGACTACATTTTTGAAAGTCTGTTTAGGATGTTGAAGATCTTACTGAGAAATTATTTTCTAAAATAATTTTGTATGTATTAGATTATTCCTACTGTATTGTTAGACTGTAGACTTTTTAAAAAGAAACCATAGATTATATATAAATGATTTTTTGCTGTTTTTAAATGGTATTTGTTTTATGTTTAATTTCATAGGTTGATTTTGATAGACAAGTTTTAGAAAAAAATTTTTTAAAGAAAAGGTTCTATCCGTTCTCTTGTAAAAGTAGTTTATTACTTCTGTATGTTTCAGTTCTGCAGAAATTGTACAAATGAGAGTAGTTGAAATGTACATTTATAAAGACAATGTACATGTTCTTGTTTTTTAAAATGTCCTAGAATAACTTCCAACATTTGATGCATATCAGAAACATTTTAAAAATAACACTGGCCAAGCCCCACCCCTCCTTAGGCCTACTGAATCATACAATCTCTGGGATATACATGCTAGAAAATCTCCACGGGTATTTTAATGTAACCAGATGTTGAGAACTGATAGCCTAAATGTGTCTTGGTTTTCTTTTGGGAAGCATTTAAAATTGAAGCTCTTGATAGAGAAATTTCCATCTTATACTCAGATTTTTGAGTCTTTAGAATTTACCTAGAAATACCACCTAGTAAATTCTACATTTTTACTCATTATTTATGAACAGTATGGAGATTTAGTTACTGGAGCATTAATTTCTTGAGACAGTGATATGGTTACTCTTTGATTCTCTGCAACCCCTGCCCCATTCATTCAAGAGAGATTTGGTATATTTGCTTAAGGAATTTGGTGATTATCAGGTAGACATAATAACAATCTAGAAATAGGGTATTTAATTTCAAGAAGAATATACTAAAGTAAACATCATGGATGTGAACATATATTTGGATTAAAATGTCTGGCCAGTATTTCAGATACTGGAAAATTGAGATCAGGATACATAAACCTAACAAAGATAAGATAAATGCCACCCTTAAGTCAAATGGGAAAGACAGGCCTGACTATTATGGCAGTAAAACAAGGCAGAATGTCAAGTGTTAATGGGGGAAGACAAGGAAGGAACTACTGAGCAGTCAGTGAGAGTTGAATGGACAGAAAAAGGGCCATTGTTCCCCTGCGTAGACAAACCAGAAGAGATGGATGATGGTGATGGGAAGGAATGTGCACACAGCTAACTGAAATAGGCCAAATGAAGAAAGTATGAAACAGGGAGGAGATGGGAGTCAAAGACATATCCAGCACTTATGCCTGCACCATCTTACATGAAATAGTCCTCTGTCCTTAACCTGTGCTGAAGGAGTAGGATTGGATAACTAGGTTTGTAACTCCTATAATCTCACACACCCAAGCACAGTTGACTGCTGAAGGGCAGGGATTAGAGGATTAGATAGCCACATTTATAACATATGATTCCATATCAATGTCCAGAGCTTAATTGAACACCTTACCAGGTAGAAACAGTTCTTAGGTCTGACTGAGCTAGTTAGATTCTCAATAATTTGAGCTCTGAAATTCAGAGACTATTATATTTTGGCATATGTGTAAGTGAAAAGATCATTTAGAACTGGCCCAGTGTGAAGCAAGTCGAAATATAAAGGAAATGATGAATAAGCAGAGAAAGCTAATCTATAGAGTGAAGCAGGGGAATGAAATAGGTTCACAGAACCAAGCCACTGATTTCCTGTGAGAGATTGGTGTGGCCTTGGTGTCTGGCTTTGCAGTCCATTCTTAAGCTAGCACAGCTTTATGCTTCATTTCCTTGTCCGTGGGTGCCAGTGATTTTTTTCCTGTTACATCCATACAGTAAATCCCCCTTTTCTTAGACAGTCTTGAATCCGTTTCTTTTCCTTGCGGTTAGCCCTGACTTAGACACCTAAAGTTTTGATCCTTAATGATTAAGAAGGTGGTGATGCCATTAATTGTGATAGGGAAGATAAGGAAGAGGTTTATGGCAGAGGACTTTATTTTAGACGCACTGAATTTGGTTGGTGGTACAATAGCCTTGTGAAAATGTCTAGCAGTACTTGGAAATGGAGCCCCAAATCCAGGAGAGGTTAAAGCTAGAGATACGGATCTTGTAGCATAAGGCTAATAATTATTGCAATAGAAATGATTAAGGCAGCCCTGGAAGATGGTAAAGAACAAAAGCTAAGAAGATCTTTGGGGAAATACATTTAAAGAACGAGCAAAAGATAGGAATGCCTGGGTGGCTCAGTTAAGCATCTCACTTTTGATCTCAGTTCAGGCCTTGATCTCAGGATTGTGAGTTTAAGACCCGCTTTGGCTCCACACTGGGTGTGGACCCTACTTTAAAAAAATGAGCAAAAGATGGAAAAGGAGATAAAAAGTGGAAGAACACCAGGGTAGTGCAAGTTTTAAGAAGACAAGTGATTTTGTACTGGTCATACAGTACAGAGAAATTAAATAGGGTAAAAATCAAAGACAACTTTGGGTTGGGTAATGGGGGCATGATGATCCTTTGAGAAGGCAGTTGTAGTAATAGCAGGAGTAGAAGTTAGGTGGATATGGTTTGAGTAGTTAAGACATTGAATACTACTATTTAGCTGGAAAGCAGTGTGGTACAGGATCATTTTTTGTCAAATATGTAAAAAATACAAAGCACATTATTACTTGTTTTCACATCTCAAACACTAAAATGATAAGCATAATATGATTTGCAACACTGTAATCAGAGGCTGTATTTTCGAACCTGATCTTGAAAGTGGAAAGAAACTTTATATGGTTGTAGATTTACTCACTACGGTTCAGGTGTGCAGAGGAAGTGGAGTTTCTGACCACTTGAATTTCCTTCCTCTTGAGCTCACACCCCATGGGAAGTCAGGAAAAAATTAACTTTTTGTCTCAGCTAGTTTAAAACTTAGTCTGATAAAAAGGAGATACGATTTATAAGATTTTGAGGTAATGGTTAAACTTTTGGAAAAATGCTCTTATTTCTATCCTTTGTCTCCTCTTTAAACTGGTGTCCAGATATATGAAGGGGACTTACGTGATATAATGTTATCAGGGAAGACAGCGTCTTCAGTTCTTCATTCTCTGGGCATCCTACTGGCCTCTGATGCAGTAGGCCACAGCTTGTGAAATATGTGATCAGGTTTTTCCTGGCTTGGTCAGAACCCGGTAGTTCTTGACTGAGTTGGCCTCACCTTAGTTTCAAGAAATGTGGAGAACTCTGACACTTCTGCAGCTGTCTCAAGCAGGCCGGTATAGATCAGGATGCAGGTTTCGCCTATGCTACCTTCCTGCAGACTCAAAGTAAGCTTTTTTTCTTCCCATTCATGAGCTTTCTTTCCCACTCAGCTATCTTCTGAGTTTCCCCTTGGGAGAATATAGAAATTCGTGGGTCCCCTCCATACCACAGAAGAACAAAGATTAGCCTGGACAAACAAATCTCATTACCAAGATTTTCTTTCATGTGACTGTGCCCTGCTTAGCCTGATGAGAGTCCATCTCATTCCAGAATCCTATAAACTCTACTACCCGGCATATTACAGATACTTCAAAGCAATAAAAGATGACTGTTGCTGCATTAAACATGAATGAATTACGTTAATGTTGTTAAAAAGAAGTCAGACACAGTGTATACTGTAAGATTCAGTTTATAAAAAATTCAAAAGCAGGCAAAACTACTTTGTGATGTTAGAAGGCAAGAGAGTGGTGCCTGTTGGAAGAAGTTTGGAAGAGCTTCTGGAAGCATGTGGCATTTACTATCTTTATCTAGGTCATGGCTGACATGGGTGGGTTAGCTTTGTGATAACTCGTTTACCTGTTCAGTTAAGATTTGTGTACTTTTCAAGGGGTGCCTGGGTGGGTCATTCAGTTAAACATCCAACTCTTGATCTCAACTTGGGCCCTGAGCACAGGCCCTGATCTCAGAGTAGTGAGTTCAAGCCCCATATTGCGCTCCACGCTGGGCATGGAGACTTCTTAAAAAAAGATTTGTGTACTTTTTGTATGTACATTTTAAAAGGTACATATTAAAAAAATGAATTTGAAGAATGAAGAAAACTAGAGCATTGGTTCTTAAACTTTAATAAGCTTAAAGACCTGGATGGTAAAAATGCAGATTCCCCAGACTGTCCTCAGAAGTTCTGATTCAGTAGGTCTGACTCTAATAATCTGTAATTTTAACATTTGCTCCAGTGGTTCTGATGTTCCATGCTTTAAAAATGCCGATTTAGCATCTATAGTTTAACAAACTCTCCTTAACTCTCTGGACAGATATTCAAGTATAAGAGGTTTGTCATATTAATTGTTACTTGAATCTGAATTTATCGGATCTCTAATATCTAGGAGTAGCATTTCCTCACCACCTTAATGTCTTACAAATGTAATGACAGTTGTTTAAAATGTTCCTTTTTTTTTAATAGCGTGGTTTTATTGCATCCATTGAATTCTGCAGATTTTCAGATTTGATTAAAAGAAAAAATTTTATTCATTTCCTATTGCATTTTTAACAATACAAAGACATTTGATTTTCCTGGGATATATTGCCTTTTTAGAAACAGATATTGAGTTCTAGACTATTCAACATGTGATAATGTAAAAGAACTCTCTAAAAAACAACCAGTCTTTATATTTGCAAAGCAGAGATCTTAAAATGGAAATAAAATAAGATTTGAACACATAGAATGTTGCCAAGTAAGGTTTGGTAAAACCTAATAAGTAAAATTAGTTACCAGTAAAATCAGTCAGTTTAAGTGTCAGGATGCATAATGTCATTTATAGAATTCTGTAGTCTATAAAGTACAGCTTTGTTAGTTCCATTGTAAACAATGGCAGATCTTTACGTGATTTTCACATCAGTGCAAGGTTGTATTATTTGTAAAATTCCATTATCAGATTGTGGTAATTTTCTTTGATATAACATACAAACAACATTTATCTAAAAAAATACCAACAACTTGAAATCCATTTCACACATAGTTAATATGAACTATTGAGTATGTATTTTTCAACCAATTCCAGATGTTTTAAGATTTTGTTTTTCAGCACAGACTCATCCCGATAGCAACCATCTGTCCTGTCCTGGATGATTCACATTCATCTCTGAAAGCATGAGAATGGATTTGGTAAGGCATTTAGGTCTCTTCTGGCTCAGTGATTTTGTAACATTAAGTGAAAATAATGCCTGAACAGTTTATTAGATGTTCTTCCCCTTATGTAACTACCACTACCCTCTGTGCCCACCCTTCATTCCCCGTAGGGAGTATAGGAACATGGAGTTAGGTGCCAAATATAAGGAAATACCTGTAAACCTTCAAAACTCATTAAGTAGTGGGTAGGGGTTATTGATCTTAATTGTTTAATCTACTAAAGGAGTGGACGGATGTGATTTTTTTGATAGGCTAATTTAAAAAAAATAAATACAGCTATAATGAGGAATTCACAGTACTTTTAAGTGAAGGCCAGTATTTTGACAACTATGTAAAGTTGACCACCACCTTTATTCCACCTTCTCCCTGTAGACCTTTAGAGATAGATGGTATTTTCTTTTAGACTGTAGGACCTCAGCGTAATTTAAAGTAACCTTTTAAAACTGTCCACATGTCTTTTTTTCACACTTTGATGAGTAAATCATTCAGGTGAAGCAGCATCTTGGCATGTGTGAATAAATTTGTGAATATAGGTCTGTAATCAAAGCATCATAGTGTTTGTTGCCTCCTCATAGGAATCTTAATTTGAAAACAAGATTGGCCAAAGACAACAGTAATTTGCCATCAAATCATTAAAATCTTACTGGCATCTTCTAAAAGAGAATGATATTAAAAAGTTCACTGGCATTACTGACTTATTTAAAAAGCATACATTTATATGTGTTTCTGTATATTTCCCTGTGTTTGCAAAATTGTATCAACAATCATTATTACCTAAATAAGATATATAAAATACTTTTTCAACTCTGAACCCCCTGAAATTCCCTTGGATTCTGCCACCTGAACCCTTTTTACCACTTCATGACAACTTTCAGTTAGGATACCTATAATGCCTTTTTCTTTTTATGCTATTTTACTACTTAATGATATTTTCTTTTTAAAAGCATATTAGGTTAATTCCTTGATTTTTTTTTTTTTCTCCATGGCTAAAATTTTAGTCTCTACTCTTCCCCTCCAGTCTTTTTTTTTATTTTTTAATTGATGTGTAGTTGACATAGTAGTTTCAGAGTTACAACACAGTGATTCAACAATTATATACATTACAGAGTGCTAACTATGATAAGTATAGTTATCATCTGTCACTGTGCCATGTTACTACAATATTAATATGTTCTCTATGCTATAATTCTTCATTTTCTTCACTTATTTTAATAAGTTTGGAAATTTGTACTTCTTAATCCCTTTCACCTATTTTGTCTAACCTCTCGTCTCCCTCCACTCTGGCAACCACTAGTTTGTCATCTTTGAGTTTGTTTTAATAATATTAAATTTTCTAATCCTTGAGCACAGGATATCTTTCCATTTGTGTTGTCCTCAGTTTCATTCATCAGTTGTTTTTTGTGGTTTTTTTTTGAACTTTATTAATGTTTTTAAGAAAGGTCTACACCCAGCGTGGTGCTCAAACTCACAACCCCAAGATCAAGAGTCACATGTTCTTCTGAGCCAAACAGGCACCTCAGTATTTTACTCTTTTTGATACAGTTATACATAAGGTTGTTTTCTTAATTTCCCTTTCTGCTGTTTTGTTATTAGTGTACAGGAATGCAGCAGATCTCTGTATTTTGTATCCTGCAACTTACTGAATTCATTTATTCTAATAATTTTTTTGGTGGAGTCTTTAGAATTTTTTTTTTTAATTTATTTATTTGTCAGAGAGAGAGGGAGAGAGAGAGAGCAAGCGAGCACAGGCAGACAGAGTGGCAGGCAGAGGCAGAGGGAGAAGCAGGCTCCCTGCCCAGCAAGGAGCCCGATGTGGGACTCGATCCCAGTGTCCTGGGATCATGACCTGAGCCGAAGGCAGCTGCTTAACCAACTGAGCCACCCAGGAGTCCCTAGAATTTTCTATATATAGTCTATGTCTCTGCAAACGGTGACAGTTTTACTTCTTCCTTACCAATTTGGGCACCTTTTATTTTTCTTGTCTGAGTGCTATACCTAGGACCTCTGGTACAATATTGAATAAAAGTAGTGAAATTTTGGACATCCTTGTTTCTGACCTTAAGGGGAGAGCTTTCAGCCTTTTTACCATTGTGATGTTAGCTTTGGGCGTATCATATATGTCTTTCATTATGTTGAGGGATGTTCCTTTTGTGCCCACTTTGATAGTTTTTATCATCAGTGGATGTTCAATTTTGTCATTCTTTTTCTGCATCTATTGCGGTGGTCATAAGACTTTTATCCATTTTGTAAATGTAGATCACATCTATGATTTGCAGGTATTAAACCATCTTTGCATCCCTGGAATAAATATGACTTGATTATGTATCCTTTTAATGTATTTTTGAATTCTGTTCACTAATACTTTGTTGAGTTTATGCTTTTATGTTCATCAAGGATAATTGGCCTATAGATTTGTTTGTTTTGTAGTTTGTTTTGGTATCAAGGTAATGCTGGCCTTGTAAAATGAATTTTGAAGAATTTCTCCCTCTTCTGTTTTTTGGGATAGCTTGAGGATAGGTATTAACTCTTCTTTAAATGTTTAGTAGAGTTCATCTGTGAAGCTATCTGATCCTAGACTTTTGTTTATTGGGAGTTTTTTATTGTCCAATTTTGTTACTAGTAATTGGTCTGTTCAGATTTTCTGTTTCCTCCTGACTCAGTTGGAAGATTGTTTCTAGGAATTAATCTCTTCTAGGTTGTGCATTTTGTTGGCTTTTAGTTTTTTGTAGTAATTGTTTATAATTTTTTATATTTTTATGGTGTCAGTTTTAACTCATCTTTCATTTCTGATTTTGAGTTCTTCTTGATTAGTCTGGCTGAAGTTTTACCAATTTTATCTATCTTTTCAGAGAACCAGCTCTTGGTCTCATTGATCTTCTCTGTTGTTTTTTTAGTCTCTATTTCATTTATTTGGGCTTTGTTGGTTCTTCTTTTTCTGGTTCCTTAGATATAAGGTTATTGTTTAAAATGTTCTTGTTTCTTGAGGTAGGCCTATATCACTATCAATTTCCCTCTTGGAAATACTTTTGCTGTGTTCTGAAGATTTTGAACTGTAGTGTTTCCATTTCCGTTTGTCTCCAAGTATGTTTTGATTTCCTCTTTGTTTCTTTGTTGATCCATTGGTTGCTTAGTAATCTGTTATTTAGCTTCCAGGTATTTTGTGTTTCATTCCGTTTTCTTATAATTGATCTCTTTCTAGTTTCATACTGTTATGGTGGTAAAAGATGCTTGATATGATTTCAGTGTTCTTAGACTTGTTTTATGGTCTGCCATGTGATCTGTTATGGAGAATATTCCATGTGCACTTGAATAGATATTCTACTGTTTGGGGGTAGAAAATTCTGTGTATATCTGTTAAGTCTACCTGGTCTAGTGTGTCATTCAAAGCCACGGTTTGATTTACTGAGTGATCTATCGATTGACGTAAGCATGTGTTAAAGCCCCCTACTGTTACTGTGTTATTGTCAATTTCTTTATATCTGTTAATATTTGCTTTATATATCTATATGGTGCTTCTATGTTGGATGCATTAGGTATTTGTAATTATTATATACTTTTAATGAACTGATCCTTTTATCATTATTTAATGACCTTTTTTATCTCCTTACAGTCTTTTTTTTTTTTAAAGTCTACTTTACCTTATAGTATTGGTATCTCATTTCCCCCCCTGCTTCATTTGCATGGAATATCTTTTTCCATCTCTTCATTTTTTTTTTTTTAAGATTTTATTTTTTCATTTGAGAGAGAGCATGTACAAGCAGAGGGGAGGGACAGTGGGAGAGGGAGAAGCAGACTCCCCACTGAGCAGGGAGCCCAATGTGGGGCTCTATCCCAGGACCCTGGGATCGTGACCTGAGCTGAAGGCAGACAATTGACTGAGTCACCCAGGCACCCCTCCATCCCTTCACTTTCAGTCTGTATGCATCTTTAGGTTTGATGTCTCTTGTAGGCACATATAGATGGGCCTTGTTTTTTTTAACCTTTCAGTCACCTTATATCTTTTCTTTGGAGCATTTAGTCCATTTACATTTATTTATTTATTTATTTAAGATTTTATTTATTTGACAGTGAGTACAAGTACGGGGAGCAGCAGGCAGAGGGAGAGGGAGAAAGGAAGCTCCCCACTGAGCAGGGAGCCCTGTGAGGGGTTGGATCCCAGGACCCTGGGATCATGACCTGAGCCAAAGGCAGATGCCTAATGACTGAGCCATCCAGGCACTCCAGTACATTTACATTTAAAGTAATTATTTGTACTTACTAGCATTTTGTTGTTTACTGATTGTTTCTGTAATCCTCTCTTCCCTTGTGATTGATGGTTTCCTTTAGTGTCCTGCTTGAATTCCTTTCTCTTTTTGTGTATCTGTTACAGGTTTTTGCTCTGTTGTTACCCTGGGGTTCATATATAACACCCTGTGTATAGCAGTCTATATTGAGATCATGGTCTTTTAAGTTCTCTTAAGAGCACTGAAGTTTTATTCCCCCCTCCATGTTAGGTATATGAAGTCATATTTTACCTCTTTTTGTGTATCCCTTGACTAGTTTTTATAGATAAAATTGATTTTACTACTTTTATTTTAACCTCCTTACTAGGTTTCTAAGTGATCTACTACCTTAACTATATGTTTGCTTTTACTGTGAAATTTTCTCCTAATTTTCTTCCACTGTGGCCTTTTCTTTCCACTTAGAGAATCTCCTTTAACATTTCTTGTAAAGCTAGTTTAGGGGTGATGAACTCCTTTAACTTCTGTTTGTCTGGGACACACTCTCCCCTTCAATTCTGAGTGATAATCTTGCTGGATAAAGTATTCTTGGTTGCAGAGGTTTTGTTTTGCTTTTTTTCTTTCAGCGCTTTAATGATGCCATGCCCTTCTGGCCTATAGAGTCCTGCTGAAAATGAGCTGATAGCCTTATGGGGTTTCCCATGTATGTATGTAACTGTTTGCTTTTCTCTTGCTTTTGGGACTTTCTCTTTAATTTTTGTCATTTTAATTATGTGTCTTGGTGTGGACCTCCCTGGGTTCATCTTAAGGCTCTTCTTGCTTCTTGCACCTAGAGATCAATTTCCTCCCCAGATTAAGGAAGTTTTCAGCTGTTATTTCTTCAAATAAGGTTTCTGTCCCCCTTCTCTCATCTCTTTCTGGGATCCCATAATGCAAATGTTCATACACTTGATAAGTCACAGAGATACTTTAACCTATTCTCATTTTTTATTTTTACTGTTCAGCTTGAATGTTTTCCATTACCCTGTCTTCCAGATCACTGATTGATTCTTCTGTATCTTCTAATCCACTGATTTCCTCCAGCACATTTTTTATTTTAGTTATTACATTCTTCACCTCTGACTAGTTCTGAGTTTAGCCACTCTTCTCTCAAGTCTGGTGAGTATCTTTCTGACCATTACCTTGAACTCTATCAGGCATATTGCTGATCTCTTTTTCTGTGGTTTTGCCTTCTTTCATTTGGGACGTATTCCTATGTCTCCTCATTTTGTGTTTCTGTGAATTATGTAGGTCAGCTGCTTCTCTTGGTCTTGAAATTAGTGGCCTTGTGTGGAACGTGTCCTGTAGTTACCTGCAACATGGCCCTCTCTGGTCACCAGAATTTGTTGAGGTTGAGCTATGATGAATGCTGGCATGCTGGTGGATGATGCTAGCCCTCTGCCCCACCGCCTACAGTGATCATCCTGTAGTGTTGAGGGCACACTGGTGGGCAGGGCTTGTCTGCTGCATAGCTGGCTAATAAGCCCTAGTCATCTCTACAGCATGCAGACTGGGCCAGCACTCAGCCTGTGGGCAGTGGTCCGCATTGCCTGCTCTGGGCTCACTGGTAGGCAGCGCTTGTTTCCTGTATGGGTGGCTGTGAGACCTGGTTGCAGCTCTTGTGGGTATCTGGAATGAGAGTCTGTGACTGGGGCAGACACACTGAGGGGTAGGGCTTGCTCGCTCTCGAGGCAGCTGAGAAGCATGGCTACAGCATCTGCATGTGCACTGGTATGTGGGGTTAGCTCCCCACTCCCCAGGGCAGGAAATGCTGTGGAGGGGTGCCTACCACAGTGGACAGGTTGGAAGGGCAGGGCACACAGTGCTGGCAAGGTAGGGGGAGAATGTCAGAACTGGCTTCTATAAGTGTCTTACTGTCTAGGTTGGGAGAGGACAAGAAAAATGGCACCCACTAGCACTTCAAGCCCAGGGAAAGTTCCTGTTTATTTTCTATAGATTCCTGCCCTTCCTGTACACATCCTAAAACTAGTTGATAAATCTCCCTCAGATATATCCCGGGCACTTTTCAAACTGCTGCTTCTATGCTCTGTCTTGGGCCAAGTTATTTAATGTGTTGGATTTTAAAGACTTGGTTTCCCGCAGCCCTCCAGCTTTTCTGGAGTTAAGCCACACTGATTTTCAAAGCCAGACATTATGGAGACTGGTCTTCCTAGTGCAAGTCCTCAGGGCCAAGGGTGTCCATTGTGGGGTTGCTCCTCCTCGCCTGTGATGTCCCTCACCTTTGTGAGTAGTCACTCCAGGAGTTTCATTACCGATGGCAGATGGCAGCTCTGTACCTCCTACGCTTTTGAGGTGACCTTGCTACACCTAGCTGTGGATGATCTGTTTTGCCACCCGTCAGGTAGTTTTCAGAGTGAGTAGCAGTACATGCAGCAGTTGCCACCATGTGTCGGGGGTGGGGGGCGGTGAATTTAGGATTCTCCTACTCTGCCATCTTCCTTCTCCTGTAAAATTCCTTTTAAAACAATTATACTGTTTTTCTACAGTGGACAGTTATACAAAGTCACTTTAATATAATTTTTTTTCAAATGTAAAAAGGTAAGATGTTCTAATTTAAGAATTTAATAGGCAATAAAATATTAACATAAGACAAATAATGTGAAAATTTCAGAGCTTGTTTTTCATAGATGTCCACCTACTGGTACAAGAGTAAAACCTGCATTAGGTGAGTTCGTGCAAGCTTCTCCGTAAGTTGGTCTCCAGTAATAATGCTTTTTAAGGCCATTGGAGACTTCTGCAAGATACACATGTCCATCCACCACAAATGGCTCCACATCTGTATTGTGTGGTTTTAGACGGCCCATTTGAATTAAGTCTGAATAAGCCTATGATTTTTAAGAAAAGAGAAACCTGTCATTAAGAAAATTGTTTAATTTCCATAAAATGAATAAGCTAATTGCAATTTTCAGATTAGCTATGCTGATTTTCAGTTTAAAATATTCTGAGTACTAAATTTTAGTATTTTTTACATATAATTTTATTCACTTAATTTCACGTAATGAAATTATAATCTTGAAAAAGTTACTTCTAAGTTTTGAAGTATTTTGTTTTATGGTTCCCAGAATTAACAGTTCCCTGTATTAGAGATTTTGTGGGCCACGGGTCTCATTGCAAATTTTCAAGTCCTACAGGGGTTTGTAAATGAGGGAGGTGGGAGTTGTGTATGCCTTGAAAATCTGACCATAGCCAGGGACTCATTTCACAGAAAAATAAGCAACCAGATTTTGGCATATAGCTGTATGGAGTTCATGAACTCCCTGAAGCTAATTTATAGATTGAGGAGGCTAAGACAATTTCTGTAGTATCAGATGCTGACCTGGCTGTAGCCTAATTCTGTCTTCATTGTGGAATTTTCTTTGTATATCACTTATGGATCATTGGTATCTTTGTAAGGGTGTCATACAAACATGTTAAAATGGTTGGTTAATGAGATTGTGAGTACAGAGAAAGACAGATATATAGACAGTAAAAAAATTAAAATTTTAGTTGTTTTCTGCTTAGGCTTATTATTCCAAACTCATTCTAGTGTGCAGAATATGATCTTTTTCTGAAATTAAGGATTTAAATAGTATATTTTATTACTCTTTTTGGAGGTAGAATTTTGGATAGTCTTTTTGCAAATTGAGAATTTTAGCATCTTCATTCTTTCCAAATAAAAACTATTTGTTACAATGCTTTTTATTTTGCAAGTGGTATCAAGGGCTGTGTTTACATAAGCAACCTAAAAGCAACATAAAAGACTAGGTCTCCAAATTCCATGTCTTGGTTTAATTATTGGGCAACAGACTGGAGATTGTGCTACATCAAATTTAGAATAAATCAATAGTTCTGGTTTTTAAAATATTTTAACTTTAAAGGAATTGGGATTGTATCATTCAGTGATCTCTATATTAATATGTGGTATTCATTGCCTTCTATTTAAACCATAAAACTTTCCAGTGCTTAGTTTTTAGGACTTACGTTAAAATTTATCAAAACTGAAGTGTCTTACTACATTTTGGAATCATTTCCAAAGCCACCTGTAAATGCCTGATACTATAGAGAAGACCCCAGGAAAAGCCTTTAGTGAAGGAAGAGAAAAAAAAAAACTTACCACACATGTAGCCTCATCAAATTGGTTTCCCCAAATGTAAACATTCGAGAGTGTGGGATTTGTTTTCATTGACTGTGAAAGTGCAACCAGTCCTTCTCCCTGTATGTTGTTGCTGACTACTGACAACCTATCAGAAATAAGAATAACCCTGGAAACCAATACATACTTCCACAAAGAAGATGCATAAGTTAGCCAACAACATTTATTACATTTTATTACATAAAATCTTGGGAAGTAAATGCTGACTGGGGCGCCTGGGTGGCTCAGTGGGTTAAAGCCTCCGCCTTTGGCTCGGGTCATGATCCTAGGGTCCTGAGATCGAGCCCCACATCGGGCTTTCTGCTCAGCAGGGAGCCTGCTTCCCCCTCTCTCTCTGCCTGTCTCTCTGCCTACTTGTGATCTCTGTCAAATAAATAAAAATCTTAAAAAAAAAAAAAGAATGCTAACTAAAATCCAAGAAACTTCATTTTTTTAAGTGGATGCTTCATGTACCTAGTAGAGTTACCTACATTTTAAAAACCAATAGACTGTTATTATTCAGTAAATGTTTGGGGTGGGTTACAAATACACCCTTCAGGATAGAGTCCTCCAGTAATATTTTGATTATTTCTTTGTCTTGATCATATTATGATCTTTCTATAGAATGTAGGATAAATACAGTAGGCAGTAAGAATTTTCTCCATCTTAAGCAATCATAACCAGAATCAATCTAATTTTTAATAGACATTACTTTTGAAAAAAATAGAAATGTTTAATGTAATATGTCAGCTTAGAAACTTTTCATATTTTGTCATGAATCTTGAGTTTTAAGGGGACTGATTTTTTTTTTTTTTTTAATTTATTTGACAGAGATCACAAGTAGACAGAGAGGCAGGCAGAGAGAGAGGAGGAAGCAGGCTCCCCGCTGAGCAGAGAGCCCGATTCGGGGCTTGGTCCCAGGAACCTGGGATCACGACCTGAGCCGAAGGCAGAGGCTTTAACCCACTGAGCCACCCAGGTGCCCCTTGATGTTAGTATTTTAAAAGTTTAAGTTTTTCTCTTGATTAAATACAAAACCATACTAACGCTCTAAGGCTCCTGTTGTGTAAAGCAAGAGTTTCACTGAGATGCTTTGCTCCTGCATTTTCTATTCTGTTAAAAGAAAGATCTAGTACTTCCAGGATTGTATTGGTTTTCAGCACATCAGCCAAACACACCATTCCGTCACAAGTTATTTTATTGCTGGGAAGGGAAGAATACATGGTTACATTTGAAAATATGAGGTATTCTTTTATTCATAGAGATTAATATGCCTCAGAACTGTTGTATAGAACATTATTTTTCTAGTTTAGTAAAAGATTTTAATCACTCAGTTTCCAAAAAAGTTAATGAAAATTTGCTATAAAATGTTGCTCCATTCTGGTTTACTCATGATTAAATGCTCCATTCACATTGTTGAGATAAAATAATCAGTATAAACTAGGTACTAAGGCTTAGTACAAAAAGTTGATAACAATGGTTGTATCTTCTGATCTTTGGAATTACTGTCTTAACAGTGTAGCCTCTGTATCATGAATAATTTACATAGATTATTCCCAGGACTTCTAATGTATTATCACTTACCAGCTGACATCAAGGTAGCGTAGGCTTCTGTTCAGATACAGTGCATCACATAACTGTTTTATACCACAGTTTTTTATATTATGCTTACACACATGTAGTTCAACAAGGCAGTGATTTTCTTTCAACATGTGGCCTAGATGAACTGTGGATTCTTCCTAAAAATAGGTAAAATCTTCTAAAATAGTTTTGAAGCTGTACCAAATATATGCTGTTACTTAAATTAGCTTTTTTAAAAAGATACCAGTTGAGACTATTAGCCTGTAATTTGTATTTGCTTTGGCTTGGTTTTTAAGAAAAATCACTTTTGCCACAAGTGATACTTTATCATTTTAAAAACCAGCAGCAGGCACTTGGAAAGTACAGTGACTAAGTGATGTAAATAGGCTGGTTTTAAAAAGTCCGTTCTAAACAATCACTCTAGAAGGCAGGTTGGGCGGGGGGGATTGGCCCCATGATGTATTGCACATATTAAGTTCCCTTACTGTTTTCTTACAAGAATCTCCAGATGTTTCTTATACCCATATGTTCCTGAACTTTTTTTTTTTAAAAGGTTTTATTTTTTTATTTGAGAGAGAGACAGTGAGAGAGAGCATGAGCGAGGAGAAGGTCAGAGGGAGAAGCAGACTCCCCATGGAGCTGGGAGCCAGATGCGGGACTTGATCAATACAAAGACATTTCTCAATGTTGGTTCTATTTTATTTTATTTTTTTTTAAAGATTTTATTTATTTATTTGTCAGAGAGAGAGAAGGAGAGAGAGAGAGCGAGCACAGGCAGACAGAGTGGCAGGCAGAGGGAGAAGCAGGCTCCCTGCCGAGCAAGGAGCCCGATGTGGGACTAGATCCCAGGACCCTGGCATCATGACCTGAGCCGAAGGCAGCTGCTTAACCAACTGAGCCACCCAGGCGTCCCATGTTGGTTCTATTTTAAAAATACACCCAGTCCTATGATATCCAATTCTTCCTTTTTATAATCATCCCAAATCTCTAAATACATTTTCCCGTCACTGGAAGACTTATTTTTAATTCCAAACTCTGCTCCTTCCAGGCAGAAAGCATATAATATCAATGAGGATTTGAATACCAAGCACTTTTTTTTTTTTTTTAAACAAAGTCAAAGCAGGTCTTAAAATGAAGGGGTCAGTATTTTATGGTAAGAAGTCCTCTTACTTGATTGCTGCTTTTTTTCTTTTTAAGTAAGCTCCATGCCCAGCAAGGAGCCCAACGCAGGGCTTGAAGTCATGACCCTGAGATTAAGACCTTAGCTGAGATCAGGAGTCTGATGTTTAACTGACTGAGCCACCCAGGTGTCCCCAGGTTGCTGTATTTATAAGTTTTACAGTCACTGGAAGTGCTGATCACGAACATGGATAACTATGTATGCTCAAATTATGTACTCCTACATAATAACTGAGAAAAACTACAAAAGTTAAATCATGTAGCCGTAGCAGATAATACATGAGTTTTGTAATAAAAGTATATGAGCTTTATGAGAAAACTGTCCAAATACTAGCTCTATACTAGCTGCCTGACTTTGGGCAAATGATTTCATCTAGCTAAGTCTGTTTCCTTTTCTGTAAGGTAGGTAAAATTATACTTCCCTCACAATTAACTAAAAAGTACCTGGCATAAAATAACTTCTATAGAACACTATAAAGCATTTTTTATTGTTCAGTAGTCTATAATCCTATATCTGATTTATTTAAATTATTTCTGACACTGAAAAAGGCCCAAAGGGAAGCTATAGTTTGGGATCTTAACAAATGCAAACTGACCACTTAGGGGGTCCAGTGTTGCTCTGCATGGGGTGGGACAGGATACGTGTTTGTGTTTTATGCTTTGATTGTGTGTTTTGTTTTGGTTTGTTTTGTTTTTTAGATCAAGAAATTTGGTTGAGGGACCACCCTTATTAAGGAAGGGAACTAAAATCAGAAATAGTAGTGTTTTTAGATCATTTATCAATTTATCAACTTTGATAGTTTGCCTAGGATGGCACCTGGCATCAGTATCTTTCCATGCTCCCCAGATAGTGAAATGGAATAGGTTTGCAGGCTTATGTTTGGGAACAGCAAAGTATGAAGAAGCCCAGGAGGACTCTACTCCACAGCCACTGAAGAGACTAGTACTCACAGGGACAGAGAGTGGCTGCCTTGGAGAGGAAAAGAAAGCAGCCTGGAGTTTAGCTGACTGCTAGAAGCACTGGGCTAAGAGCAAGGGCCTGCACCTGAAAAAGACCTTGGGCTTTTCTTTACTATTCTCTGATTTGGGAATAATGACACCACTCAACACACTTAAAAGAGGAATGGTGTTTCTAATGTGATTTCACATAGTTTAACATACTTATTTCCTCAAGGCTTTAATCAGAACATTTTGATTTAGCCTTCAAATCTCATGCCCTCAATCTGAGACCCTTGTCTGCCACTTCTAAAAGAATGTTAAAGAACAAGGAGAAGCCTTCAAAGCAACTACCATGTTTTTACTCATCTTGTCTCCAGCATACAGCTTACCTATAGGATCAAATCCAGACTTCCCAGGTTGCTCTTCACACACATTCTGCCATAGTTACTCATGATTTCAAAGCAGTTTAGTGATAGTAATATAACAACAAAACTCACAGCCTTTAAAACTTTAATCATTGTTTTCGTCTTGACTACTCTGCCTCTTTACAGGTTTACTCACCGTTAATCTGAGTTTATAAGAAAGAAAAAAGACCTGTTTACTGCTCAAATAAACATCTAAAACCATAATTTAACTCAGTTTTTCTTCAAATAAGTTCTTTGTAAATACAGTAAATTCTAAAAATATGAACCTTGAAATAACCTTCAGTAAATAGTACCTTCGTTTTATTCACATGTAATAATATTAGCTGTCATCACTTTGAATACATACCTGTTCACCATACAGTATAGGTCGGTTTAGGTTTATTCCCTTAATTGTTTGGTTTTGCGTTAGGACTGTAGCAAATGCTATCACACTTTGCATTCCCTAGAAACAGTAAATTTGTTAAGGATCTGACAAAGTATATAATCTCCCTATTTCAAAATCAGTAGTCTAGATTCAGAGAAATAAACTGTATTTTAAGATTTTATTTATCTGTCAGAACTGTAAACCCTGAATTATAGTTTGGTCAAATTCAGAAGTAAATTGTTACTATGTTATTTTCTCCCTGCCCTAAAATCTGTAACATGCACAGGCAGTTTCTTAAAGTTTCAGTATCTATTTCTTAGGACATTCACCTCTAGGTTTGCTCCTGAGTCCTCAAGTTTCTGTGTGTTTCTGACCTCGGATACCCAGACACACATGCAGATTCCAGCTAGGGTTCTACACTACTTAGACCTTGTGAAAGCATTCTTTTATGTGCATACTCGTTACTTTCAGTGTGTGTGCAGTGGAAATATCTTACTGGAAGGGCCTAATTCTCCGATTTCTGTGTTGGACAGCACCACACACCCCCAGCTGTGACACTAGGAAACCTGGGCCTCCTTCACCAGTCTACTCACCCTCCCATCCAATTAATCAGTAAGTCTTAGAGATTGTCTCTAAAAGAGGTCTCAGATTAACCCATCTGTGTGCCACCACCCACTCCCAGTCCTTTTAACCCACCTGGACCATAACTTTAAGTGGTCAGTGAGCTTCTTGCCACCCTCTAATTCCCCACAGAAACAAGAGTGATCTTTTTTTAAAGGACAAATCAAATCACATCACCCCTCAAAGCCTTACAACATGTATTTAGAACCCACATTTTGAGATACTCTGACTAGCCACTCTGGCTTTTCAGTTCTTAAAAGCTGCCAGACTCTGCCTTTCATTACTCCTGTACCACTCATGATTTTTGCCATATTATAATACCAGTTTCACTGTTTACTTAATAGTTTTCTATTAAGTCAACTCACTTTTTCCACTTTATAAAGTTCTATCACTACCATAAATGGAAAACTAATTCCTTAAAATAGAGCATCTGTACAAATAAATACATGAGTAGTAAAATTACCTCAATCTGTAATAGCTGTGCTACTCATACCATAGTTAGGGTAGCACTATCTTCGAGTCTGTGTGTGCTGGACCCCTGCCTGGGATGTTCTGCCATGGACCCTCTCCAAGGTAGTTCCTCAGATATTAGGCGACTGTGCTATCATGCAGATTACCTCCTACCAGACAGAGTACTTAGCTATCTTTGTAGCACTTTGCTCTTTGATGTTTTCCCAACTAGAATATAGACTTCCTAATGAAGTAGCATTTTTTCAATTAAAAATTTTTTTTTCCTCAAAAAATCCTGTATAGGTTAAGAAGGGTTATAGATAGAAGCTTAGGAAGAATTTTATTCTATAGTATTATTCTTCTATAGTATTATTTAATATGATCTTATTAATAACACTGTTATGCCTAATAGTAAAAGCAAAACAAAAAAAATTTTTTTTCCCTAATATTAGATATTAGGGACAAGCTTAATCAGTCATTAAGACTCTCATTTAGCTGATCTCTTCAGCAATTCCTTATCCTATTTCCAAGGAGATTGATGCAGTACGTGGGTGATTTTTCTCAACCATTTTACTCACCAGGTCACAGTCACCCAAATCTAATTTTTCTAAAGATGAATTAATTTGTAGCATTGCAGCAAAAAACATTCCACCTTTATTTTCAATCTTGTTTCCAGTCATTCTTAAGTATTTCAGAGTTGTATTCTTCTGAAAAGAAAAAGAATCAAAACTTCATTAAATTTGTATATCACAAAATTTTTTCTTGATTACATGAGTTAGCAGACTTTTACTATTTGCAGACTCAAGTTTTCATGGTTTCATGGAGATAGAATAGGATATTCATTAAAGGTAACATTTAGTTTCCCAATAAGATAAAAATCTGGTTTAATTTTTTACTGGAAAGCAAGCCCAGGAAACAGATGCCCAGTAAATGAAGCAGATTTTTTTTTTTTTTAATTTATTTATTTGTCAGAGAGAGAAAGCACAGGCAGACAGAGTGGCAGGCAGAGGCAGAGGGAGAAGCAGGCTCCCTGCTGAGCAAGGAGCCCGACGTGGGACTCGATCCCAGGACTGCCGGGATCATGACCCGAGCCGAAGGCAGCCGCCCAACCAACTGAGCCACCCAGGCATCCCAAATGAAGCAGATTTTATAAGTTTTCCTTCCATTGGGAAATCTATACTATAGATTTGTTTTTAAGAAAATTATACCACTTTTTTTTTTTAGGTGAAATTCACATAACCCAAAGTAAACCATTTTAAAGTATACAATTCACTGGTTTTTAATAAATTCATAATGTTATACGACCATCACCTAGCTAGTTTCGAAAACACTTCACCCCCCCCCAACAAAGGAGACCTTATACCCATTAAGCAATCACTTTATATTCTCCCTGTATCACTTTTAAAGGAATGTAATTCCTCAGACACTTGCAAAGTTTAACTCCTCTCATTCCACTCTTGATAGTTCTTTCACAAAGAAAATTAGACATTTCAGTGTCCTAATAAATAGTGGAGGACATAACTGCAAATAATTGAAACCCCTTAAGAACAGGAAGAAGGCAAGGAGGTCCACTGTTGTTAATTCCATTTAACAGTGTTCTGCAGGTTCTAGATGAGGCAGTTAGGCAAGGAAAAGAAAAAAAGGCACCCACATTGGAGAAGAAAACTATGTCTGCATATAACAGGATACTATATATGGAAAATCCCAAGGAATCCACCTAAAAAATTTGTTAGAACTAGTGCGTTCAGCAAGACTGCAGGACACAACACTAATATATAAAAATCAGTTGTATTTCTACACACTAGCAATGAACAATCCAAGACTGAAATTAAGACTCTCATTTAGGGACGCCTGGGTGCCTCAGTCGGTTAAGCATCTGCCTTCGGCTTACGTCATGATCCCTGTGTCCTGGGATTGAGCCCTGCATGGGGCTCCTTGCTCATCAGGAAGCCTGCTTCTCCCTCTCCCACTCCCCCTGCTTGTGTTCCCTCTTGTATCTGTCAAATATTTTTTTTTAAAAAGACTGTCCCATTTATAGTAGCATCAAAAAGAATAAAGTATTAGGAATAAATTTAGCAAAATCAAGACCTGTACATTAAAAACAAACCACTGTTGAAGGAAATGAAAGATACAAATAAATGGAAACACATCCCACGTCATGAATCAGAAGACAATACTGTTAGTTGACAGTACTCCCCAGATTTTCTAAAGATTGAAAGCAACTCTCAAAATCCTTATTTTTCGGGGCACCTGGGTGGCTCAGTGGGTTAAAGCCTCTGCCTTCGGCTCAGGTCATAATCTCAGAGTCCTGAGATCGAGCCCAGCATCGGGCTCTCTGCGTGGCAGGGAGCCTGCTTCTCCCTCTCTCTGCCTACTTGTAATTTCTGTCAAATAAATAAAATCTTTTTAAAAAATCCTTGTTTTTCTTGCAGAAATTGATAAATGGGTCTTAAAATTCATATGGAAATGCAAAGGACCCAGAAGAGCCAACACATCTTGAAACAACAAAAAGGACTGACTTCTTGACTTCAAAACTGACTACAAACTACAGTAATCAAGATTGTGTGGGACTGACATAAGGACAGACCTACAGGTTAATAGAATAGAATGAAGAGTAGAGAAATAAACTATTTGTAATCAATTTTTGACAAGGGCATCAAGAAAATTAATGGGGGAGGAATAATCTTAAATAGTGTTGGGATAACTGGATATCCACATGCAAAAGAATGAAGTTAGACTCCTACCTCACACCATATACAAAAATTAACTTGAAATGGATCAAAGAACTAAACAAAGGAGCTAAAAACAGTTAGAATGTGCAAATATAAATCTTAATGATTTTGATATAGGCAAGGCCTTAGATAGAACACCAAAAGCACAAAGGAAAAAAGTTGAACTTTATCAAAATTTTGTGCTTCAAAGGATACCATGAAGGAAGTGAAAAGGCTATCTACAGAATGATAGAAAACATTTGCAGATCATGTATAAGAGACATATCCAGAACATATAGACTACTCTCAGCATTTAAAAAGACAACTAGACATGGGCTTTGAACAGACATTTTTTCCAAACAATGGCATATGAAAAGATGCTCAGCATCATTATTCATGATGGGAATGCAAATCAAATCCAAAAAACCTCTGCATATCTACTAGGATGGCTAAAATCAAGAAGACAGTAACAAGTGTTGGATGTAGAGAAAGGAGGACACTCCTACAGTGTTGGACTTGTAAAAAAGACAGTTTGGAAAACAGTTACCAAATGATCTAGCAGTTACACTTCTAGGTATATACCCAAGAAAACTGAAAACATGCACACAAAAATGTGCAAATATTCATAGTACATTATTGTAGACAAAAAGTGGAAACCTAAATGTCCTTAACTGATGGATGAATGGGATATATCCAAACAATGGAATATTATTTAGCAATAAGAAAGAATCAAGTATGTTACAATACAGATGAACCTTGAAAGCATTAAGCCAGTCACAGGAGACCACGTATTTTAAGATTCCATTTATGTGAAATGTCCAGAATAGGCAATCTATTAGATGGAACACAGATTAGTGACTGCCAGGGGCTGGGAGGGTGAAAGAAGCATAGAGAAGGATTGCTAATGTGTACATGGTTTCTTTTGGGGATGAAATGTTCTAAAAACAGTGATGGTCATGCAATTCTGAATATACAAAAACCCACTGAACACCTTAAAGGTAAATTTTGATGGAGAAAAAGTAAGTTCTTATGTATACTAAGTATCTTAAAGCTTTTTAAAAATGAGTTAAAAAATGCTCATGTAATATTACATTTTAATAAATTGAAGTGTAATAAAAATACACACTTGCACAATAATGAGTTCACAATAACATTTGTTAATTACAAGCTATCAGAAGTTAAAATTCCAAAAGAAAATGTTTGAGGTATATAAATGCTTACATGTAGTGCTTTAGCAATCAATTCTCCACCTTCTGGCCCAATATCGTTAAACATAAGGTTTAAGTAAACAAGTTTATGTTGTTTCTATAATAAGAGAAAAGAAGCTATTACATATATAATTATTAGGGAAAAAAATACAGGCACTGCTTTATTTAAGTGAAAGAATTTACCTCCAAAGAAAATCTTTGTAACAGAAAATTTCAAAGTCCAACAAAAGAAGCTACCATTGGGGTGAGGTGAGGTGGGCTGTGGGAAACATCATGCTCATTTAAACATAACTGCAATGTAAGTGAAAGAAAAAGACTATTCTATTTTGATTAATTATTCAAAGTAGGAATGTCCTTTATTCAACCATAGTATACAAGTTTGCAAAAGATGACTTAGGAGCTCTAGTTACCAGCAATCTACCAATAACAAATACACAAGTGGGTTTTCAGTTTATTTCAAGTATTGTAAATATAGTGCAAGGTCAGGACCCTGGACATTTTGCAAGACTAGCATTTTGTGTGTGCCGCTAGACTAGGTTTCGCTGCAAACAGAATTAAGAAAAGTTGAGAACATTTTGGTGATTTTTGCAACATTTTTGTAATTGCTGAGAATTAGTTTATATTTCTTAATCTTCACTCTGTCCTTGTGTTGTGTGCCATCTCATGGATAGGAGAAATTTTTTTAAGATTTTATTTATTTATTTAACAGAGAAGGAACACAAGGGCAGAGGGAGAGGGAGAAGTAGGTTTCCTGCCAAGCAGGGAGCCCGATGTGGGGCTCTATCCCAGGATGCAGGAATCATGACCTGAGCTGAAGGCAGACGCTTAAGGACTGAGCCACTCTGGTGCCCCTCATGGACATGAGAATTTTAAGATCATTTTTAAGCTCATTAGAAGCATATTTAGCGACTGGGGAAAGTAGTTAGGAACTTAAAAAGCCAATTTAAATAATAATGATAATGCTGCTTTAAACATTTTAACTGAAAATAAAAACACATACCTATATTTGCCAATCTTCTGAGGTTGAAACAAACCCTTTTCTTAAAGTACACCTACTCTGATTGGTGGACCACACTTTTTTTTTTTTTTTATGGACCCCACTGTCTCTCTTAAATTAAATGCAACCACAATGCAGCATTTCAGCATGGGCATCTTCAAAGAAGTCTGCAATAAAGGGTTATTAACTTAGCAGACTTGAGGTACTCAAACCATGTACATTCCAAAGAAAAAGTAATGGCTCTTAACTGACTCCTGGAAGAAAACAAAAAGAACTAACAACATTTTGTAGTAAAATACCTGAAGCAGTCTTGCAGCATAGTATGCACCAACATCACTTATGAGGTTATATCTAACATCCAAACCTGAAGAAAATGGATGATATTATTCTTATACTGAATAATTAAAATCAGGAAAATTAAAGAGGTAATGATTTTTAAGGAGACATATACCACTGATACATGGATTCTTCTTTAAAATTCTGAAAAGAATCCAAAAATCTTTGCCTGTTACTCTTTCTTCTGGCATTAAGCGACTGTTACCAGCAATATTTAATGTGATTCCTTCTGACCTATTAAAATACAAAAAAGAAACCCACTAAAGAAATAGAAGTATTTTCCCCCTATATAAATAGTAACATCATGAATCGCATTTACTGAAACCAAGTATGTATCACAATATAGATTTATACCAAGTAACTTAAGACGACTGAATATTCACTAGATTTTGTAAACACTTTATACTATATAATTTTATTCTCTCTCCCTCTCTCTCTCTCTCACACACACACACACACACACACACACCTGATAGGTAATCACATCAAAGACTTCAATATTTTCACAAATAAATCCAGCTCACAGGAGTTCAGGACAAATCTGAAGGCTAGACTTGGAGGTCACTGGTCTAGTGTTTTTCCTTGATTACTCTGCTACCTCCAAGACCAGCTAACAGTGTCCATCAGCCACTGTTCTAAATCAAAAGGTAGATCTGTTTTAAAAGCCATGTACAAATCGCTTTAAACAAATCACTCAGTATTCCAGGATTTTCATACAGAAGAAGGTCGGTGAATACTACTTATGTAATCAAGTATTTGTCTTCCTTACCCCTTTTCCAGTTCTTCATCGACTTCTTGGAGTATATGCAATATAAAAGAATTAATTTTCTGGGACTTTTCCATACAGAGATTATAGTAAGTTTCCTGGAGATGACCAGTAACTTCTGGAGCTTTTGAAAAATAAGTGCATTACTCTTCATCACATATAAATGATATCAGGACCTTTCCTGTCCCCGCTCCTTCCCCTCCCAAAAAATTACACTTCTTCAAAGATACGAATGTGTATGTATAGAGTCAGGAGTGAGGAAGAAAAGGCAAAAGAATTAAGACTAGAGAAAGGAGGAAAATAGAAGGAACTAGGGGGAATAAGAATGCTGTTTGGAGAAGCAGGGCCATAGAAACACCCACTGAGGCTAGGCAGACACTAACTTGCAAGTGACACAAAGAAGAACTAACGTCCTGGTAGCAGAGGAAAAGGATATTCAGAGAAATTAAAGATTTTGTCCAAAATCATACAGCTAATAAGGGTAGAGTATAAAAACAGACTCCAAAGCCTCTTTCCACTCTACCACACTGGGTTAGGGGACTCACATTTTCTTATCAGGACTTCAAATAAAAAATTTTTAATCAATTAAAAATTTTATTTTATTTAAAAATTATTTAAATATTAATATAAAATATTAATAAAATTTATTTAAAATTTATTTTTTTATTTCAATCAAATAAAAAAATTTAATCAGAGGATCTAAACTCAAAAATAATCTGAAAAATCTGCGAGTCCCCAAGGGTCCCTGGATACCCTCTACACATGCACGTTGATGGCATCTTTGACTACAGCTCTGTCGTTTCCTCCTAAAACTGAGTTGAGGCCGGACTCAGAGAAGCTCTTCACCTACCCTGACCTTTCACTTCATCTTTGTAAAGGTTGACTTTTCTCTTTTCAGCCCTTAATAAAGATGACAGAAACAAAGCAGGAGTTGAAATCTCCTTCCTCTGTTATGCCTAAAGCTTTCCTTAATGATCTTACTGTTTTGGATATTAATTTAAAAGGATCTTTGGAAGACCCAAGCCTTCTGGGGGTAGAAGTGATATTGTTCCTCTTCTTAGAAGCACATACCACTATCTTTGTTTTCTGTCTTATCTTTTGTATAGGTCTTTTTTTAAGATTTTATTTATTTATTTATTTGACAGAGATCACAAGCAGGCAGAAAGGCAGGCAGAGAGAGAAGGAAAAGCAAACTCCCCACTGAGCAGAGAGCCAGATGTGGGGCTTGATCCCAGGCCCCTGAGATCATGACCTGAGCCAAAGGCAGACGCTTAACCCACTGAGCCACCCGGGTGCCCCTGTATAGGTCTCTTAAAAAAATAATAATAATAAATAAGAATAAAATAAAAATCTGTGCTCAGAGATCTCACTACTCAACCATCTTGGGGTCTTCAGGAGCCAGCCTCTGAGTTTCTGCATCTCAAGAGATGTACTTTGCTGAGATTTCTGCACTGTATGAACTCAAGAGTTTGCTAAACAAACTTGCAGAACAAGATTTAAAATGAGGAACATTACATTAAAAATGAAAGCACTAAACTTTTCTTAATAGTTTTCTTTTAAATCAGCTTTTAAAAAATTAATTTAACCCACTTATTCCAGACAACTTGGAAATTTCAATATCGAAAGGAAATAAATATCAGCAATCCCATGTTAAAGAACCATTACAATTAAGGTCTCTGGGTATTTCCTCCTTATTGTTTTTCTCAACTATGTACATATTAGCCTTTTTTAAAAAATTGGATTATTTCAGTACAGTTCTATATCTTTTCAGTTAACATTGAGTTTTCCCATGTCAGCCTCGGAAAAATTTTTTATAGAATTTTTTTTAAGGTTTTATTTATTTATTTCACAGAGAGAGAGAGATCACAAGTAGGCAGGGAGGCAGGCAGAGAGAGGAGGAAGCAGGCTCTCCGTGGAGCAGAGAGCCCGATGCGGGACTCGATCCCAGGACCTGAGCCGAAGGCAGAGCCTCGGAAAAATTTTAATGTCAACAGAATTTCCTGTCTTATGGGTTGATGTATATAAGAAACCCTTCCTTATTTTAGGAAATTTCCATGAATCTAAATAACATTTTAGCACAGTATTTCCCAAACTATGTTCTTCGGAATACAAATCTTTCATGAGATGATCAAACGTGTTCTAAATAGAATAGATTTTATTGTCAAATACATTTGGGAAATTCTGAATTAAAGCTAAACAGACCTCTATAATACTTCTCAGGACATTTACAACACTCAAGGGCACAAAGACTTCAAATTGTTGAGCCTGGAGAGAAGGGAGAATGAAAATATTCCATTTCCCAGACTTATGTGACCATGGTTCACATGGAATTCAAGCTACAAAATGCTACTTTAGCATTCTCCACAGAAAACACAGCAAATTGATCTGTAACAACTTTACTTGTTGGAGCTGGGCTCCCACAAGGCTTCTTTCCTCCCTTCTGGCTACTACCTTCCTTGGTGTTAAAAAGTGAAGACTGGCCTGAGAATCTGAGGTTCAGGGCCTGCCCTCAGCTGGCTGCACCACAACCAGGATGTGCACAAGAAATGTGTCAAGACTTAGAACTCATGTTTCTCTGAGGGAAGGAATCTTAGACTACAAGCTAAATATAGCTAAAGAAAGTTACAAGAAAATTCTTAAGAGCTCCTGGGTGGCTCAGTGGGTTAATCATCTGCCTGCAGCTCAGGTCATAATCCTGGGGTCCAGCCCCACTTTGGGGTCTCTGCTCAGCTAGGAGTCTGTTTCTTCCCTCTGTCTCTCTCCTCAGCTTATGCTCTCTCTTGCAAATAAATAGATAAAATCTTTTAAAAAAGGGGGGGGAGGGAGAAAAGGAAAGGAAAAGGGAAGAAAAGAAAATTCTTATTACCTGACCATGGATTTAAAGTATTTAAAATTTTCTGCTATGCTCTTTCATGATGTATGTCAGGATTTTATGGTACCAATAACTTATTTCCTATGTTCATCTTAGGGGAGAATAATTAAATCCATCTTCAAATTATAAAGCTAAAACTAAGACTAACCAGTTACACAAGAAAATATCAAGAATCTAACTCAAATGTCATTTTTCTTGTATTCCAAATATTTTTCACCTGGCAGCACGTTTTAAAATTTCTAAAGAGGGCACCTGGGTGGCTCAGTGGGTTAAGCCTCTGCCTTCAGCTCAGGTCATGGTCTCAGGGTCCTGGGATCGAGTCCCGCATCTGGCTCTCTGCTCAGCAGGGAGCCTGCTTCCCTTCCTCTCTCTGCCTGCCTGTCTACTTGTGATCTCTCTCTGTCAAATAAATAAATAAAAATCTTTAAAAAAAAATAAATAAAATTTCTAAAGAAAGGGCTCATTTTAGAGGTGGTCCCCTATGCCCTTCTATACTGGAACAAATACCAGGAAATCCAAGGGTTGGGAGTGAGTCAGACTGGGGTGGCTGCCCAGGATCAGCTGTGTGACTTTGAACAAGTCATCTTAATTCTCCCATCTTAAATTTCCACCTATGCTAAAAGCAGAGCACAGTGCCCATCTCAAGGATGCAGTGAGGAATAGGTAAGTCTTCTAGCACAGTTCCGTATCTACAGGCACATTAACACAAGCATCCAAAATGGAAATGGTGGCAAGAGGAGGGACGCGCAGGCTATGCTTAATTTGCTAGAGATCATTCATGGTTGCAGAAATATTTAAAACGGAGGTGGCATAGAGATGCCAAGTCCGAACGGTCTCAAGGCCCTCTTGCCCACCTAGGCCCTGCTTTCTGGAACTTCGCAAATAAAGGGCCCCAGAAGAGCACCTACACACCTTTCCCGGAGACTCTGATAAGGGCAAAGCAACAGACACACCTTCCTCCAGGACAACGGCTCGTGTGAAGGGCAGACCCATCCGGGGAACTTGGGGCTCCCTCCCCACCCACATTTGGGGGCCCCAAAGTTCTGGCCGCAGCTGAGGTTCCCAGGGGCGCCCGCCTGCCTCACCGCCTCGAGCTGGCAGCCTGCTGGGAGGAATGGGCTGTGCCAGCGACCCTGCCGCTGGGGCCGGAGCCGCCTCCTGCACTTCCCGTGGGGCAGGCGGGCGCCGAAGGGCGTCCGATTTCTTACCACTACCGTCGGCCGGGGCCGAGGACGGATTAGGGGTTGCAGTGGGAACGGGAGTGGGGAACCCAGGCCCGGCCCTCTCGGCCTCCTTCCCCCGGCCCCACATATTCTTCTTCACCCGTAGGCCACCGCGGAAGCGTTGTCATGACGACGGTGCGCATGCGCCTGCCCAGTCCCCGGCCACCCACCTGCTGCTTCTGGGCTCAGAGGAGCACCAGACCCTGAGCGCCACCTCCCGCCGGCTGCGCATCCCCTGCCATTACCCACCTGGGCCTCAGGGCAGGCAGCGATTGCCAAAGCAATGGAAGTTCCTTAGTCACCCCCTCTGGCTCTGGATCCCCTAGACCTGGGTTAAAAACACACAGAGGGAGGGTGCTCTGGCTCCTCTGCAGAGGGACGTTCTTGAGGTTTCAGGGACACGGCTGATGGGCTAGGAGCCGGGCTACAAAGACGATTATGACACAGTCTCCTCCCCAAAGTGTACATACCTGCGGTGGCCACGTGCAGTAGCAGAGAGTTGCACCAGCACGGATAAGGCACGGAGCTAAGGGAGCTTAAAGGGGTATGTAGATAGTCGGGGGGCGGGGGGGGGGGGGGGGGGGGATATCAGGGAGGGCTTTCTGTAGGAGGTAACTTCCTGAGTAGTCCCAGTGAATCCACCCCAGGGTGGAACAGCTTGGTGGGTGCTGGAGACGCGCAGGTACTTGGGGCCACCCAAATGAGTACAGGGTGGGAGGCAGGCAGGCAGGGTCGGACCCAGGTGAAGCCCTTGCGCATCCTCTGAGAGGCAAGCTGTTATGGGACAAGGATGCTGGGAGCCCTCAGATAGGGAGCAGCGGGTGGAGGGTGGATTTGACAAGACCTGGGGGAGGGGAGGTCTGAAGCAGTTGCAGTACCCCAGCTGAGAGAAGACCCAGCTGAGGCTGGACTTGGGGAAGGGAGAAGGGGACAAAACCCAGCCATAGTTACAGGCAACATGCTCAGGTACTTGGATGTGGGAGAGAGAAAAGGAGGAAGGAGGGAAGGAAAGGTCTTCTGTTTGTGGTTACCATAGACCCCAGAGGAAGCAGCTGAAGGGCCCCTGGAGAGAGCTCTAGAGCCAACCAGAGACTCCTTGCCTGGGAGAAAGAAGGATGCCCCTTAAGGTGAAACCAAGACGTATCTGAACACAGTAAAAACAAAAACGTCCAGGACCTCTGTCCCTGAATCTACCCCACTAGGCAATTCCAGAATACCAGTCCACTGCTAAGAAACTCTGCTAGGCAAGGCGGGGTCTCTTCACACCCAGTGTAGCCCAGATTTTAAGCATCACTTGAATTATTTCATGTTAAACATGAATAGAAAATATTTTCATTTACTCCCTGTTCTACCAACAAAGCCAAGAGATAGCTTCAAATACTAAAACATGAGCGTGCGCACAATTCAGCATCTACCCTCCCAACCCCTTTCAGAATATTTGGAGTTAAGTGGAGGAAAGTAAAGAGCTGCTTTTAGCTAGACAAACAGCACTTAAAGCACTGTTCTCCTTATCCACCTTAGCAAAAAACAAAACCAAAAAATAACAGTATTTGCGCTGAACTACAGCCCGCTCATCAAACTGCGTATCAAGTAGGATGGTCAAAAAAACAACAACAAAAAACTGACCACATGTACAACTCCTTTCCATCAGCACATTTGCTCATTAATCCAATGATTTCCAGGTGGAGGAGGGATGTAATTTTTTTTTAAAAACCCTCCCCTTGAGAATCACTGGTGGGGAGGGGATAGGAGGTGGGAAACATGTTGCTGAGCTGGCTTCAAGGAGACTTAAGTGGATTCACTGGGTGCTTAGGTGTCAAGAACCCAGAGTGAAGGTCGAACTTGAACCTCAGCTTTCCCGAAGTCAGAACCAAAGAGAACATATGAGGGTTTGTAGTCCCCATTCTTCTATAAAAGGCAGCATTTACAGTTCTCTGGCACCTGGTTTAGTAGGTGCATCTTTATATAAGTAACTTAATAGGTCTTTGATTATAGTTTTATAAAAAAAAATCCAGAAGTATTTGTTTCTTTTATTGTAACTATTTAAAAAGCCAACAGCATGAGTTTTTATAATTACAATGCTCCCGTCTTGAGGAAACACGGATAACAGGGTCTAGGTAAGTTGTTTCCTGCTAACAGGGAGACAACTCCAAGGATCTGGGAGAATTAATACTTAACACATTCATTAGTTATTTTTCTCTAGGTACCAGAAGGCTCAACTGAGCTGCTAGAAAGTGTCAGAGCAAATTCCTGGTTGAATTTTCTGATGAGTATCTGAAGTGCTGGCTTCCGGTGTTGCTCACACATGTGTGTTGTTTAGGTACTAAATATTCAGGTGGAAAAATAGTGTTATTAAAAATTATTTGGCCCATGGATAAAAGTGAGTGGCCTGAAAAGTTTACATTTTTATTATCTGATGAGACAAAAAGATATCTGATTGGTAATAGAATAGCACCTCAAACCTCCTTCATTGTGCAAGACAATAATTTGAAAAACCACATTCTAAAAGAAAAAAAAAAAAGGTTTTGCCTAGGAATTACTAGATCTATAGCTTGGTGGTACCTGTAGGGGAATGAAGGGTAGAAACATTTTTGAAAATGGGTAAAACGCCCGTCTGAGTCTATTTAAAAAAAACAAGTCCCGAGAAGCCATTTCAGATCAATAATTTGGTGACAGCAGGGATGGGGGGACACCATGCAACACGGCTAACAATTCTGGCAAACGAATGTTTCTCTAAGGCCTCTTTTACCTGCAAGTGGACCGTGCTTGGAAGAGTCTACATTCTACAAGACTTTCAGAGCTCATGATTAGATCATAGACTTTTTTCCTTCTATTTCTCTTAACATACCAAACATCTCCGTATCCTAGTACTAATTCGGAAGTTTCTACTTACCAAACACCTGACACAACTGGGGGTTTTCCAAACAAGCCAGTCTCCAGTTCTCTGCAGACGCCAAGTAGGAGTCCTAAGGCTTGATTCTGACACTACACACCCGGAGCTAGTGCTCACGGTACAGCTTGAGAGCTCAGTCCCATAAGACTGCTTCCCACCTCAGATACCAGCCACAAGTCCTGGGTTGTCACCAGTACCAGTGGACTACAGATTGGGGGTACCCACAGCTCTCTCCTGAATTTCAACAATTCGCTTTAAAGGTTCACAGAACTCAAAGACTTTGCTTACTGTTAGCGCTGTATTCTAAAAACTACGGTTCATGAACAGCCGAATAGAAGAGATGCACGTGGAGAAGAGAGGGTATGAGGAGAGGGCACAGAGCTTCTACACCTTCTCTGGACACATTACCCTTCTGGCACCTTGATGTGCTCACCAACTCCAAAGCTCTCCCAACCCCGTTGTTTAGGGTTTTTATAGAGGTTCCATTCTGCAAGCATGGTTGATTAAATCAATGGTCATTGGTGATTAACTCAACCTCCAGCCCCTCTCCCAGTCTCCTCTTCTTGAGGTCCTGGATTAGGGACAAAAGTTCCACCCCTCTCATCACGTGGATCCTCTGGCAACCAGGCCTCCTCCTGAGGCAATCTGGGGACCTAAGGAGAGTGACCTCATTAGTATGGACTCAGGTGGGTTGAATGGGGCTTATTATGAATAACAAGAGACGCTTCTCTCCAAACCCTCAGAAAACACTAAAGGTTTTAGAAGCTCTTGTATCAGGAACTTGGGAACAAAAACCAAATATGTATTTATTATTATATCACAACATCACACCTAGAATCTTGCCTTTATTATTGTTTGAGTCGTTTAGATTCTCCCTTGCCCGGGCTAAAAATCTAAACTTGCTTGTTTATGAAAGTTTTCCACTCAAGTCTGAAGTTTATATGGGTCTTCATCTCGTATTACTTGAGAGGAGACTTAAACATTTTTCCTGGGATTTTGGTTTCCCAGAAATTTTTTTTTTTTTTTAAGATTTTATTTCTTTGACAGACAGAGATTACAAGTAGGCAAGAGAGGCAGGCAGGGAAAGAGAAGCAGGCTCTCCGCGGAGCAGAGAGCCCGATGTGGGGCTCGATCCCAGGGTCCTGGGATCATGACCCCAGCCGAAAGCAGAGGCTTTAACCCACTGAGCCACCCAGGCGCCCCAGTTTTCCCAGAAATTTTTATCAAAGCCAAGGGTGTTACCATTACATGGTTCTCCAGCCCTAGGTATATTGAGGCTCTTGGCTTGTCTGTGTTAGAGGGAGAAGATCTCCTAGGTGAAGCTGTAAGTAAAATCTTGAAATTATTTTAACTAGAAATGGTTATTTATGCTATCAGAGAGAGCCACGTTAACCTCAGGACCCTAGTCTGATCCATCCAGTTGGCATGTAACAGAACTTGGAAACAAAAGTATCAATACTTGATATAACTTTGAGGTTGATCATTTTCCTAAATGGTTTTTCTCGGGCATTAAAATTACCCCAGAGGGGACCAATTATTAAACTATCCAAACCCTGACTCCTTGAAAAGACAACAGTTATTACACCTAGATATTCCACAGTAATACTGGGTTGTAACAAGTCCATTTGGCCACGTTGCGGTAGCAGTCCTTATGAAAAAAATAACCAATAAGGAATCAATCTTATCTGTTCTTATTTACTGCAGCTGAATTACTGGCCAACCTGTTGCAAATCTGACTTTGCAACCTCCTTTTATTAAGTCTGTTAATGGATATACAATTATTTAGCTTTCAGAGTCCATCAAATTGGTTCCAGATGCATGTGACATGTAGGATTCTGGCGAGATAACGTATGTACACACACATTCAGACATTCTAGGCAGGTCTCATCATGGAACAAGACAAATGTTAGGAAAAATAAGTTCTTTTATGTGTCTGGAAGCCCAGATGCACTTGGGTTAACCCTAATCACACAGCTAGTCTGCAAGAACCTTCCCCAGATGACTCTGCTGAAAGGCCTCCAAAGAAACTCAAGCCTGAATGCTCACACCCAAGCGTGATTTTAATAAAACCCAGGCTTCTGGTCAACAAATGATGTTAATATCCTTATCGAGGTTAGGACAAATTCTACACTCCGGCCCCCACTTCCTACTATGTTCTGAGAAAAGGCTTTTGGTTAGTTTCTGGTGACTTCAAGGGAAAAAAATGCAATATTTTATTTTTTTAAAGATTTTATTTATTTATTTGCCAGAGAGTGAGAGAGAGCGAGAGAGCGAGCACAGGCAGAGGCAGAGGAGGAAGCAGGCTCCCTGCCGAGCAAGGAGCCCGATGTGGGACTCGATCCCAGGACGCTGGGATCATGACCTGAGCCGAATGCAGCCGCTTAACCAACTGAGCCACCCAGGCGTCCCCAAAATGCAATATTTTAAAATATTTTTTTCCTACTGTTCTCTCAGTGTTTATGGTAAGAGCAAAATTTTTTGCAATCTTCTCCATTCTACCTGAAAATAGAATCAAGATAGGGATTTTTAAAGATGAGACAATATTTTTTTCTTTTCATGTAAGTCAACCTGTTAGAAGGAATCTCTACTTGAATTCATCTCCCAACATGAAACACAGAAACCTACATTTCATGCCACGTTAGAATGTCAAGCCCAAGATTCCATTAACTAAACTTAAATTTAATCTGTCTTAAGGATATGGAATCCCCTGGCAAGTAAACGGATCTTTTTATTCTTTTCCCAGTATTTCGGATTTTGACTACTTGAACTTCCCTCAACACAATGTCAAATGACATCATAAAATCAGTAGGTGGCGCATCTAGAATTCATCCGAAAGATGATCCACAACAGGCCTCTGGTAGAACATTTTTCATTGATGCTTCGAATCGGAGCCTGACTACCATCCCATCAGAGCTCTTGGAGTTAGAAGAATTAGAAGAAGCGCATCTGGAAAACAACCAGATTGAAGCAATCCCTCCGGGCATCCAACGTTTAAGGAACGTCCGGATCCTCTATCTGAACAGGAACAAGCTGAGCGAGCTGTGCCCAGAGCTGGGCAAGCTGGGCAGCTTGGAGGGCCTGGACCTGAGCCACAACCCGCTCCTGTCCTCGTCCCTTCCGGTCCTCGGCGGCCTGCGCCGCCTGCGCGAGCTGCGCCTCTACCACACCGGCCTGGCCGAGATCCCCATCGTCATCTGCAAACTCCTGCACCACCTCGAGCTGCTCGGGCTCAGCGGCAACCGCCTCCGCTCTCTGCCCAAGGAGATAGTGAACCAGACCAAACTGAGGGAGATCTACCTGAAGCAAAACCAGCTGGAGGTTTTTCCCGCGGAGCTCTGTGCTCTCACCAACCTGGAGGTCATCGACCTGGACGAGAACAAACTCGCCGTCATCCCCGAAGAGATTGGGAAGCTGAAGAGGTTGCAGAAGTTCTACGTAGCTTCTAACAGCCTGCCCGTTCTCCCCGAGGCGCTGGGCCACTGCAGCCAGCTGTCGGTGCTGGACTTGTCCTACAACCGCCTCCACTCCATCCCGCACGCCCTGGCCCAGCTGGTGGGGATGACGGAGGTCGGGCTGAGCGGCAACCACCTGGAGAAGGTGCCGCGCCTCGTCTGCAAGTGGATCTCCTTGCACCTGCTCTACCTGTGCAACGCCGGCCTGCGGGGGCTGCGGCGCTCCTTCCGGCGCCTGGTCAGCCTGCGCTTCCTGGATCTCAGCCAGAACCTTCTGGAACGCTGTCCGGCGGAGATCGCGGCGCTCAAGAACCTGGAAGTCCTGGCGCTGGATGATAATAAGATATGGCAGGTACTGAGGCCCTTCCTGGCTGTCCCTGCGCTTCCGCAAGGGCTTTTCCCGCCCCGGGGCCGGTGCTCCTGTCCTCAGTTTGCCGGGGGTGCTGATACCCTCAGGGACACGCGGGGAGAACGCGCGCCGGGAGCGGTAACTACTTTGCCGAGGCCACACCCCTGTACGGGACAGAGCCGAGTTTCAACCCAGAGCGGCTGGGTCCCGGGGGCTGTGTTCTGAACCAAGACCACCTCCTAACGGGGGTTGCTCACAGGGCACGTACAACCTCAGGCCTTGCTGCTCCCCTCAGGGTGAACTGCAGGACAGTCCCCGAAGAAACTCCCTCCCACGCGTGCAGGGTGGCGCGTGCGCCAGTGTCCGGCAGAGCATTGTTGACAGGAAGGAAGTCCGGGCGACAATCTACGTTTATCGCCTGTCGCTAGAGCGGGGAGCACACAGAGTGTGCTGTATTCGTAAGTTAAAAAGCTATACAATAACCCCTGTGCCAGGGCAGATCTCAAAATTGTGATTTTTTTTTTTTTTTTAAATTATTTGTCAGAGAGAGAGGGAGAGCGAGCGAGCGAGCACAGGCAGACAGAGGCAGAGGGAGAAGCAGGCTCCCTGCCGAGCAAGGAGCCCGATGTGGGACTCGATCCCAGGACGCTGGGATCATGACCTGAGCCGAAGGCAGCTGCTTAACCAACTGAGCCACCCAGGCGTCCCAAAATTGTGATGTTTCTTAAAAAGGAAAACAAATTGCAGAACCTGATGCTACTTATAAATTCTTAATCACACAAACTCCATACATACACAACACATACGTTGTGGATATGTATATATGTAATAAAAGGATAAAACATATGAGCTAGAAAAAAACGCTCTGAATTCTTAACAGTGGCTGCCTCTGGGAAGAGGAAGGAAGTCAAGGAGATGAGGGGATCACAGGGGAGCTTGGTTTTAATTGCAGCATTTCACTTTGTTTACTTAAAAATTCTTTTTGAGTCTAGTTGACACACATTTTATTAACAAATGGTTTGGGTGGTGCATGCACAGGTGTGTTATTTTTAATATTTGAAAATTAAAAAGAACAGTGAGTTCTGCTACAGCTGTAGAGGGAGAAAGCAAGAGATTTGGAAATCCACGACTGTGCCAAATAATAGGTCTGCTTTTCCTGGCCATGGGCACAGATCTCCCATGCTCACCATACTTTATACTAGTCCTAGGCCTTAAGGGTCTTTTGGGGGGTGTTTTTGTTTAATCTCTTACTCGCTTTTTAATTTAGAACTTTGTGGGGAGTGCTGTTGTTGTTTTTCCTAGTTGCTGTAGTTTTAAAACAGCCTTTCAGGAAGTAACAATTCTGATGCTCATTTAGGATTTAGGAAGAGAATCTGGGGCTTAATCTCTACTCAGGTAGCAACCCACTTTGGAGGATTTTAGAGGTTTTTCAGACGCCATCTGCCCCCCCCCCCCCCACTATTCCAACACTGAGGTAAGAAATTCCTTTTATAGTGGAAAAAGGCTGTCCAGTTCTACGTGGGAGTGAAAGGCTCAACACATAGTACCTTTGGGAAGTATAACGCACTGACTTAACTCCTCCTGAGTCCTGAATGAGACCTAATCCTTTCCTGGGAAGCATTTTCAGAGATCAGAATAGAAGAGGGAATCACACACAGACGGCACCTTAATAAACATAAGCCTCATCCGACACCAAGTTTTACCTCAAGTCAAGTTGGCTGAAATGTGGATATGTTCAATATTATCATATTGAATGTGAAACTCTGTGTCCCGTTGCTTGTTATTCTTCAGTTCTTATGATGGTATTTCTGTGGTTTTTGGTCTTCTCTCATTTCCTATTATGCTAATCCCTCCAGTAATTACCCTCCCAGTGCATTTCTCTGTAAAATGACACATGACTTTTAAGCCAGCTCCTTATCTCTCCTCCCCCAAAGACTTTCCTGATGGGTTGCTTGCTCTTGGAGCCTGGCCGGTAGCTTTTTCTTGTCTAGGTGGATGCAAAAGTAGCTGACTTTCAGTCTGTATGTAGATGGATTTTATTTGTATGGTCCATCTTCTGTTAAGGGACAACTCAACGTCAAAATGACAAAAGCTTGGTTAGAGCATCCCTAATGATGGTCCTCATTGGACGCTCCGTAGGTTTTCTGTACATCCAGGTTTATTCCCACTACACTTTAATGTGACTGTGACGGGATTAATTATTGGATCTTGAATATCCTAAAAAAAAAAAAATCTTTAAACATTCAATGTGCTTTGAAAAAGAAAAACTAAACCTATGAGCTAACTGAACAGCAGTAAGAGGGACATTACTAGGCTAAAATGAAGGGGCTAGATTGAAAACCTTTTTCCTATTATTTTGAACTGCATTGATGCTGATGCTTTGTATTAAAGGGATCTAAGTGCCTGATGAAGAATCTTGAAACAGCCAAGAAGGAAAGCTTAAACAACAGTTTCTCTGGAGATTGACTTCCTCTGATTGAAAAATAAATAAAACTATGAACATTTTATAGCATTTTTAGGAAAATGAGCACTCACCCTACACAATAAAGAGAAAAATATAAGAGATTGCAGGTGTGTGAGACTTACTATTATGTTATCCTTCTAGGGGCTTTCTTTTGACCTACTTCCCAATTATTTATCTGTCTCCCCATCTAAGGAGAGAGCAGGCTGACTTGAACTGTAATCATTCTCATGAAGGAGAGAGGAATAGGGGGAGGAGAAACCAGGGCTCAGGACAGGCAAATGTGGGGAATGATTTCCCCATTAGGAGTAAAGCCAGATGAAGGTGGTTCAAAGTGAGTGAAAAAAGCTGTTGATATATATATATAGCTGGGCTTTTTTTTTCCTACAAGAAAGTAGGTTTCTCTGGAATGTAATCAATAGGGAGACTGTCACATTTTAAGAATGAGATTTTTCCATGTGGTTCCAGGGGGCCAGAAAGAGACCAATAAGTGAACATAATAGTGACACACATTTTGGCTTGACAGGAGAAGGAAATCTGATGATTAGAGGTCTCCATCCAGGTAATGAGTTTTTCATTCCAGGAGGTGGTGTTTGAATGTATGCTGGATGGCTAGCTGTGAAATATATTCAACCATTCTATTAAAGGATTGGAATGGATGACCTTTGGAAGGCCTTCCAAGCCTGACAGTCTGGGAGTCTGGAAAATGACTACCCAATACCTACAAAGGGCACATAAGCCTTGGTGTTCATTGGAGGGCAGAATATGACAAGATAAAAACTCAACAGTCTTTGTTGTTTGCTTCCAACTAAGATTTCTTTTTTTTTTTTTTTTTAAGATTTTATTTATTTATTTGAGAGGGAGAGAGCAAGAGAAAGAGAGAGAGAAGGAGCAGGGGAGAGGCAGAGGGAGAGGGAGAAGCGGACTCCCCACTGAGCAGGGAGCCTGACATGACACTCCATCCCAGGACTCTGGGATCATGACCTGAGCATAAAAGCAGACACTTAACCAACTGAGCCCCCCCCCAGGTACCGCCCCCCCCTCACTGAGATCTCAGCTGAAGTTTCTAAATTGCTGACTTAAAGCTTTTCAGGATGACAGGTCATGTTACTCAAATGATCAGTTCTAAAAAATTGCTTCAATTTCAAGCAGTGCCTAAAAATGAGGAGCAGAGAGGCTCAGGGAAAGAGTGGGACTCCAGACATTAGATCTACC
>PISX010006424.1:0-97593 GCA_004024625.1 Mellivora capensis
GACACAGCAAAGCTGCTTTGACTTAATTTATTTGTTAAACGTTGCACTTTGTTTATATGTGTTTTGTTTTTTGTGGGGGGGAGTAAGGAGAAAGGAGCAATTCCACTGAAGTATTTATTTCGCAAAGTTGATGATTTTGCATTCATTTACACTTTAAAAATTCTTTTTTTTTTTTTTTTTTTTTTTTTTAAAATTTTTTTTTTTTTTTTTTTTTTTTTTTTTTAAATTTTCGTAAACTGCCAGTACTTGCCCAATACAGCTGCTCCATGGAGATTTGCAGTCTGGTAGAAGGGTCCTTGTAGGGCAGGTTTTGCCAACTGTATCAGGTAATAATGTATGCCATAGATTATCATCTTGCTGTGAATATGTTTGGCTCTGATTTTAGAAGCTAAAACATGGGTCTTGGAGAGGACTGCCAATTAATAGTTGTCCCACCGCTGTTGTCTGTTATGCAACTGTGTTTATGTGCAGAAACTGAACAAAGGGCAATAATTCTTTTTTGGGCTCTCTTGTTATTAGATTGTTTTAAAATCTCCCCAAAGTAACTTTTCCCTGGGCACCCCTTTTCTATTTCTAAAGAGTTGCTTGGCCCTTTCATGTTTCAAAAAGAGCCACACGTTTCATTTGTTCCATATTTCTTGATCTCCACAAAGGACTCACAAAATTCACACGACTTTTATTCACCGAGAAAGTTGGCTTTGATGTCCCTAAAAGATAATTCTGCTACTTGCTGATCAGCCAGTCAGTTCACTTAGCTTCAATCTTTATAGGACCTCAAAACTAACTTTCCTGCACTTGACTAAGAGGTGGGCGGATGATTGGAATGGATTATACAGCATATTCAAGTGGATACCTAAATATTACTTTATATGATAAACTAAGACCAGGACCATGTCCTCTGTAGGCCACTTTTTAAAAAGCCACATTTATGCAACTTTCTCACTTAAAAAAAATTCTTACTCCTTTACACTTGTACTCTAACTATAAAACCCACACTTCTGAGTGGCTGAGCCCATGATTATATTTTTGGTTGTATGCTAATTTTTTGTGGGAGAGAGAGAGAGAGAGAATGTGTGTTTCTCCTCTGTGAATAATTTTGTATCTCATGCTACTTCTTGAAAGTTTACTTTTTGATGCTATAAGGGAATAGCCAGATGATTTATACAAATAATCTCTACCTGCAGGATGGTGGATTATTAAATTAGAGAAATGCTGTTTGGAATATCAACGTTCATGGTTGGATTCAACTTAACCAGTTGCATTTTTATAATGTAGTATATTCCTTCATTGACTGTATTATCAATTCATAGAGTGATTTTAAAACTTAAGAAAAAGATATATGGTTGGAGACTAAAATATATGAATGCCAAATGTGTTTTGGTCAGTTACTAGAGAATTCTGTACAAATACATCATCTCTTCAAATGCTGTACAGTTTGCTTGTTTGGCAGGTAGTAGGGAGAATAAGTGTGGGGTAAGACTTAAAGGAAATAGTATCATGTGATTACAAAAATTAGAATTTATAGAAATATTGGGATAAATGAAGAAATAAAAATCTTTGTCTAGAATGTAGTATCTAGTGACTTTTGATGCCCTAACTTCACATGAAGGAGTGATATTTCTGTCTAAGGCCAGACCAAGCCATCACCAAGACTCATGGGGAAATTATCAGTCCTCTTTTCCTAGAGGAATAACTGAAAGCAAATAAAAGTCTTAACAGTCCCCTCTTTGAAGTGTATTTATTTATTTTTTTTTAGCAGAGCAGAAGACATTTAGAGTCTGGCTACATGACATATTGGGGAAGTTTTTCACTGGAAGGGGGCAGGGGGAGGATTTCACTTCATTGTCTCACCCTTAATATCTTTCGTGAGCTAAAGGAACCGTCATTGTCTAGAATGGTTTTATATAACACTAACAATTTAGCCTTTCTTAAAAGTATTGAATAAGGGCCAGGTAACTGCCAAAGGAAGCCTTGCTCCATGAAGTCTGCTTACACATTTACATCTTGTGTACCAGTTTCAGAGACTTTTCATCGTGTGCAGCTATAAGGGGAATAGGGCATTCTGTAGGATATACATGTCTAGTTTGTAAAGTATGTAATGTGTACTGCAGATGTGTGTTCTCTGGGCTTTATGTATCTGTACAGTAGCTTTCATTAAAAAAAATGTGGACAAACTTGTTTTGGTGGTTTGAGGGGGAAAATGGCCATTTATACCAGGTAATGATGCTGTAATATATAGTACATGTAACAAAAGATCTGGAAGTTACCCTCCCCTGGCCCGTGGAAAATTTTGGTTGTCCTCTAGGTTCTAAAATGAAGATGTATGGATACTCTGGCAGACTGCATGTTGTATAATTTGAAAAATACTAAAAGTGGAAAATAAAACTGAGTTAAACTTTGGTCTGTTTTTTTCTTGAGTCATCCTAAAGGCATTCTCATTGAAGGCCTCAAGGCCAGTGTCAGGTAGAACCATTGTTGGCCTGAAAAGAAGAGTTCATTTCAGTAGATAGCCACTGAGCCTCAAAGCATGAGTAAAGTCAGCCTTGACCTTCCTGCCTCCCCCTTGGCTCGAATATCTGTTTTTATTTATTTATTAGTGAGGAACCAGAAACCCTGACATTTGTTCCTTCAGCACTGAAATGAGAGCAACTGATAAAAATGTCTTAAACTTTTTTCCTAAGGTAAGCTTGAGATTAAGCAGCAGACCAGGGTAATAGCTGAATTTCTTGTCCGAGAAAGGCACTTATTTCAATAATACTTTAGTGTAGTGACTTTCTTCAGCTAATGCGTTGGAGCCCTGTCCATGCTGAATGTTGGAAGATTATTGGCATCTTTTGAGAAGGGTTGGCATATTTGTGTTCCTGTTTAACCTACCGAGAGTAATAACGTATAGGTCTGAGATCCTAGGAGAGGACATTGGAGTGTGAAGCCTCTGGAGAATAATGAAAGGCAGGCTGCGGGATGATTAGATCTGCTCCGAGCAAGGAGACTTGTGTAGCTCGGGTCACTGGAACCCTGTGGCCACACAGGCATTGTGTATGAGAAATACCCTCATTCGTGGTTTGCTTAATGTTGCGTGAGAGCCAGACAATAAACTGCTTTAATCAATTAAAAACGGGAAGGATGGATGCCAGGTGAACGTTTGGTAAGTGGAATTGAGGGCATGGCAAATGATGGGCTTTTATGATGTCTTACCCATCTTGCTTGAAATTGTGATTCTCCGAAGAACTCAGAGGAGGCCTTTTTCCAGATAACAGATTGTTAAAGGTGACTTATGTAGTAAAACTTTAGGTGTGGATAATATTTGGGCCGAAGCTGTGTATTTAAGATGAGAAGGGAGTCCTCCGAAAGAGCCCAATGACAAAGCAAATTTCATCATCAGTGGGAAATGACCCCACAGGTCCCAGAAAGCAGGGGTTCTGCGATGCAGGAGGACTGCACAGACACCCACTGTTCCCCGGCTTCCTGCAAGTCTTTCTCAACGTTTCCCATTCCATGGAGCTCTGATGCTCGGGCTATGCCTGGGAAGTGCAGAGCCTGTGAATATCTGTGGGAGAATGTGGAGCTGGAGCCATAGCCTGCAAAGGTAATCACGGATGATGTGTATTGGTGTGTTTAACTGTGGCATTGTGACAGATTATACCTTGTCATTTGTCTTCTGAATGTAGTAAATGGAACAGAAGTAGGAGGCATCTCCAGGTGACGCGTCAAATGAAAATGTGGGTTCATTTGACTAAAGGCATCCCAAGCCTGGGGTTTTTACTCTTTGGCGATTCCTGTTTCCTCGTCCAGTCTGCAAAGAACTCCCCAATTTCTGTGTGGTTAGTTGGGCTCAGAATAGCCAAAGACTTGGAGGGAACTCCTGTGGATCTTTCCTCTTACAGCGCTGTGGATGGTGCAGGCTGGAATTCTCCATCTGCTTTGCTTCCCCAGCACCAACGGCTCTGTTTGGGCGCCCCTTCAAACCCTCACCCCTCCCCATGACCAGACAGCGCACGATTCTCATAGGACAACTCTTCAAAAACTGTACCTCGAGTCCTATTTTACTCCTTCAGAACGTATGCAGCAATTGGCAAACTAGCTCCGGATGCCATGCGACAGCCCCAGAACCTCAAAATGCTCAGAAAGCTGCAGGAAAGAGCCAGTGAATGCCAGACTGTTCTGGCTGTGTGCCAGCTACTGTTTTAAGTGCTTTACATGTATTAATCCATCTAATCCTCCTAATAACTCCACGAGGTAGGCACCAGTATCTCCACTTTAGTGGGGGAAACAGGCACAGAGAGGCTTGGTCACTTGCCCAAGGCCTCACAGCTGGGAGGAGTCAGGGTCCCGAGGTCTGTGTTGTGTGCGTGTGTGTGTGTTGGGGGGGGGGGCAATAACCAGCAACTAGCCACAAAAATCCTTTTGCAAAGAATTTATACAAAGTCTTACACCTTTGCAACTTTTCTGTTTTCTCCTCTCAGAGGAATCCGAGAATTCCTTGTTATTTGAATTACGTTCAGCAGTCAGATGCATCTAGGAAAGAATCGTCAAAACAATAATGAAGGAGGATGCCCCGCAGCAGGGGTGCCTGATAGTGCACCTCCTAAAGGAAGTCTGTGCCCCAGCGGCTGTCAGGACCTTTCTTCCACTTAGAAGGCTGCAGTCACTCCTGGCAGTTCCGTACAGGTTGCTGTAAGAATTTAACTTCACTCGTGTTGACTTTTTTTCTTTTTTCTTTCTTTTTTTTCTCTTTAGGACATTAATGCTCTTTAGTTGCATTTTAAAAATATATAACATTTTTCCTCTGCTGTGTCAGCTCCCAGTAAAGCAGGGTTCTCTTGCCCCATCTGGGCCAGCTCTAAAGGGAGGTCTGAGGGGCACTGGGCGGGTTCCCCCTCCCCGGGTCTCTGTGAGGCCTTGGAGGAGACTGCTGAGAGGAGCTGCCCTTCCCTCACCTCCAGCCTTGTCAGGATGATTAATAGAGTCTCATTTTAATGCCTTAACTTTAGAAGAAGTACACATGCCAACCATACCACACATGCATCTGCAGGTCCAACTACAGAAAGGAGCAGAAACCATACAAGTGGGGTTCCCTTGTGAGCAATCCCCACCCTGCTTTACCACAGACTCCATTTACCTGTGCCTCTCCCATCTGCGGGTGCTTCGTTGGCTACTGCAGAGCTGGGGCGGGAGGCTGGTGGCGGATTCGACTAGGTCATGGGTGGCTACCTCCTTCCGGCAGGCGGGCTGCTGGCCTGCGGACCCCATCACCAACCTGGCCTCTTTGCTGCCCTGCAGCGCCCCCTTCTGGGACATGCGCGCAAAGGCGAAATACCCCGGAGCAATAAGCAATGGCACTGTTCAGTAATTCCAAACGGAAATAACGAGGGACTTGGGACCTGGATCCCACTCTACTTCGCAGTGACCAACGGTGATGTTGTTTAGCTGTGCAGCATGTGAATTCATCCCCATACCTGAATTACGGAGACGTTCAGCCCCCCTCTCTCTACTCTTCACATTTGGTTGGAGGGTCAGAGGAGAAATTGTGTGCAAGCATTCTAGGAAAGTGCTGCTTAAATCGAAGAGATTGCTGTGTTAAAAGACAAAATACAACGGAGTACATTTTAAAGGTCTTAAATTCAGTGACTCATGAATTGGGCAGCATGAATCTAGCAGACAGACAGGAGCTCCGAGGAGTGGTACAGAATGGAAGACTTAGGGGCAGAAGGGAGTGGGAACAAAGAGGCAGAAAGCAAGAGTAGTTCTGGCAAGGTCACTTTCCTTCAGGGGATGGCAGGGGTCTGCGGGGCCGATAACTGACCTAGTGCTGACTAGGTGATTCCTAGCTGACTGCTTTAAGAGTCCATTCCTGGGAGAGCTGACACTGTAATTAAGTGTCGGTTTGCACTTAGGGTTAAGTGGCTCCTTTGGGGGCCTGTTGTATTGTTCCTCATAGTTATTATCAAAAACTTCCTAGGAGAAGGTATTTTTACCTTGGACCCCAGCGAGGCCTTTACCCATCACCCCTGCTACTTAAGAGTGTGGAAGACCATGGGAATCATCTGATCTACTCAGTGAGTCAGATCTCCTTGTAGCCCTCCATCTAGGGTTCTTCCTTTCCCACACCTTCCCCCCTCCTTCCTTTTGGGGGAAGAGCTGCTCTTCAGCTGTTTCACCGGGATGGAACACTCCATACCCTCTCAGCAATGGCAGTGAGGAGGGTTTGGGGCCGGTGTCCATCTCTGTGCCTGGGGACAGTTCACACCCCGGGCTCCTGTGCGTGTTCTGCACTCGAGGTCCTGACACTGCCTCATGAATCAAGTCCACTCTGCATCTCAGAAATCACTGAAATGACTTCTGAAAGCCTGTATCTGAGCAGCATCTTTATCGGAGCTTAACAAGCTCCCCAAAGTGAGACGAGAGGCACTCAAGGGGTCACTCAGCAGAGCCGGAACACAAAAGCACACTCAGCTTCTGCCAGCATCTGGAAGCAAGCCATCTGCTGCCTCTGCTAGGAAGAGCCTGGCATCTGAAAGCTCTGCCCCTGGCCCCACACGGGAGGCAGGTACTCGCTGTGCCGCATGGGCCATTCTGTTGTCTTAGGCATGTGCGTCAGCTGCTCTTAAACACGTGACTCGGGGTCATGACCTCTGCTTCCTGCTTGTCTCTGTTCAGGCCATAAACCTAAGAGAAAACCGAAATCCAAGAAGTGAAGTCACCTAAGGTCACATGGTTAGTTTTGGCTCTAGAGCCCACATTCCTTCTATTACAGTCCTCCCTTTGCCCATCTCAATTTTCTCATTCCTGATTTCCCCTATGACTTGTAAGTCAATAGTGTCTTTTTTTTTTTTTTTTGAAGATTTTATTTATTTATTTGAGAGAGAGCAAGAGCAAGAGAGAAAGAGCATGAGTGAGGGGAGGGGATGGGGGGGAAGCAGGCTGAGCAGGGAGCCCAACATGCGGCTCTATCCCAGGACTCCAGGATCATGACCCAGCCAAAGGCAGACACCCAATCAGTTGAGCCACCCAGGTGCCCCCAAAGTGCCTTTTAAAGTGGCTTTCACTTTACTATATTAAGACAATAAATTGGGGAGTTCTTGGAAGAAATAAAGTGTACATCACCAGTACTAGGAGTAGAAAGGAAGTCTCCAACAGACATTAGGAATCACCTGTGTCCACCTGGCAAGGTTAATTGACCCCCCCCACCACACCCACAGAGAGCGGGAGCCTGGTGCACTTGCTCTACCTGGGGATCACCAACCGTCAGGACTGTGTCAGACCTACCGGTGCAATGATGTCAGGCACCCACTGCCATTGCAGCTCCTGTGACAAGCCTCAGGCTTTATGCCAGGAAGCTGGTGATCAAGAGTGAACTCCGGCAGTTTATACAACAGGGTTCCGGGAGTTCCCACCCTTCCCTGTATTAACCGGAAGCCTCTAGTACTATGCATGGCTCATGATAGCAGCTAGTTCTTCAAGCGCATTCTGGAATCTTTTCACAAGGTATGGGTGAGAGTGGTACTGTTATTCTCCCCATATGCAGATGAAGAAACTGCGGTCTGGAGAGGTTTAAGTGCCCAACATCACAGAGCTAGGGAGTGGTGGAACTATCTGGAGAGTCTATTTTCTTAACCAGGAGGCTAAATTTCCCTGGGTTACATGGTTACCAAGGAGCATAGAGAGACTAGGCTAAAATCACGTTTCACTCCCCGACCAGAGCTTATTCACAGACCTAAGCCACATACATATAGGAACAGTTGAAATCTCCATGTGATGAACTCAAAGTCTTCTGCCAAAATGTTAGCATTCATTCATTCTTTCCAGAAATATTCAAGCACCTGCTTTGAACACAGCATTGTTTTCAGGACTAGAGAAGAGTGGTGAATAAGACAAGACAGGGTCTTTATTCTCTTACCGGCAAATTATGAACTACTGAACACCACTTTCTAATATAATTTAATATGTTTAAGTGCTATGAAGGGAATAAAACAGGGTGCTGTGACAGCAAGTGTCTTGTGTCTGCTTTGAATGAAGTAGTCAGGGAAGGCCTCCCTGAGAGTGACTAAGGGAGCCAGCATACACAGGTCTGGAGACAGTTCCTAACAGAAGGGATAGTAAGTGCAAAGGTCCTGAGGAAGATTTTGCTTAGTGTGTTAGTGGTAACCGCACTCTGATTTTACACAAGGAATTTTCTTCATGCTGGTATTCCATTCCCCATTGACCTAGCAAATTAAAAAGAGGATCAATATGTTTGTGTTATCTTCAAAAGTAGGAAGTAAATTTGGAATAATCAAGAACTTCTTTCCTGGGTTCAGAAATACAACACCAAAGACATTTGGACATTTTTATAGCCAGCAATTTTGTAAGCAGACCCATAACTTTATAGTCCATGTTTCAGTGCTTGCTCTGAAACCCAACTGAAAGAGGGCAAGCAATCCCCAGCTGATGTGTTATAGAAAGCCAAGCAGATTCACACTGATTGGTGGGCCCTGAGAGTGTAAGGAATTGTGCTGAGGAATAAGTATGGAAAAACTGATTTGCTGACCAGCTTCAAGGTCAAGCACAGGCCTGAAGAGACCACCTGCATCGTTTTATAGTCTTCTTCTCAGGGAAATACAACTTCTACAGCGTGCCACCCAGTAAATTTTGCGTGCTGGCCTTGTATGTGAGAGGTATGCCCAACCCGCTTCGGGGAGGTTATTTCAACTTTCTGCTATGTTAGGATTCTGTGATTGATGAACCTCAAAAACTCCAAGAACACCTATGTATCCTTGGCTGCCCTTGGTAAGCATGGTGAGAATTTCACCAATCGAAAAGAAAAGGTTCCGGATTTTGTCTGATCATTCTTGAGCCCACATTTTTGGATGTGCCTGAAATGTAACTTTGATAACCATCCTTGCTGCCTGCAGCAGCTGCCTCTTCTGGTTTTTTTTTTGCTTCAGACTCATTTCTTGCCAAGATCCACCAGGAAAGACGTGGTTCCCACCATGGGCCTCACACAACTAAATGGCACCAGACTTAAGTTCCCTGTTCAGTGCCTAATTAGCCTGTGGCTGTAGGAAGTGGAACAAAGCGTCTACATTTTTGTAGGATGTCACTTGAAAGTGTTCACTGAATAGCCTCAGCTGTTCAAATAGTAAAGCTGCATACAGTGGGGTGTGTGGAGGGGGCGGGTCCTGGGGGAGCAGTTCTGGCAAGAAAGGTCTAGGCCTCTTTGAGATTTAAAGGGCTAACACAGAAGTGGCTACACATTTTTTTTCCCCCTCAAAATAGAAGACTGATTTCAAAATGGGGGAAGGGGAGGTACAGGCTTCCAGTTATGGAATGAGTAGGAATTAATATGGAATGAATCGGAAGTGGCAATATGCATGTTAATGGGATTGGAATAGTTGTGCACTGAGATGTTTGTGACCCTTGTGAATACAGCTTAATGTATAGACTTGTGGATTCACTATGTGGTACACCCGAAACTAGGGTCACACTGTGTGTTACCTGGGCTTCAATTAAATAAATAAGGAGAAAAAATAACTTTGGGGAAAAAAGCCTTCTGTTGTACTTAGAGTGCTGCTCACGGGAACCTGGTCTGTGGAGAGAGGAACAGTTCCCTTCCCTTGTTCAGGGGAGGTGAGGGCTTGACTCAGAGGGAAGGGAGGCTGGTCCGTGGTTGTGAGGTGGAAGCTGCTTCAAACTGAACGGGACCCCAGGCTGATTTCTGCACCCGAGAAATGAGAAGTTGGATGAGATCAGTTTCCTAGGCTTGCCTATAGGTGAGTAGCACTCTTTTTTTTCTTTTCAGCATAACAGAATTCATAGTTTTTGCACCACAGCCAGTGCTCCATGCAATATGTGCCCTCCCTAATACCCAGCACCAGGCTGCCCTAACCTCCCACCCCCCCGCCCCTTCAAAACCGCTCAGGTTGTTTTTCAGAGTCCATAGTCTCTCATGGTTCATCTCCCCCTCCAATTTCCCCCAACTCCCTTTTCCTCTCCATCTCCCCATGTCCTCCATGTTATTTGTTATGCTCCGCAAATAAGTGAAACCATATAATAATTGACTCTCTCTGCTTGACTTATTTCACTCAGCATAATCTCTTCCAGTCCCGTCCATGTTGCTACAAAAGTTGGGTATTCATCCTTTCTGATGGAGGCATAATACTCCATAGTGTATATGGACCACATCTTCCTTATCCATTTGTCCTTTGAAGGGCATCTTGGTTCTTTCCACAGTTTGGCAACCATGGCCATTGGTGCTATAAACTCTGGGATACAGATGGCCCTTCTTTTCACCACATCTGTATCTTTGGTGCAATTGGTGCAATACCCAGTAGCGCAATTGCAGGGTCATAGGGAAGCTCTCTTTTTAATTTCTTAAGGAATCTCCACACTGTTCTCCAGAGTGGCTGCACCAACTTGCATTCCCACCAACAGTGTAAGAGGGTTCCCCTTTCTCCACATCCTCTCCAACACACGTTGTTTCCTGTCTTGCTGATTTTGGCCGTTCTAACTGGTGTAAGGAGCACTCTTACCCAAAACCACTCCGCTGTCCTGACTCGGAATTCTCAGGCACAGTGATCTGCGTCTCGAGCAGGCATCCCCAGGGATCCCCCTCCTCACGTGTGTCTGGGAGCAGTGGCCTGCACCACCTCTGACAAGTCTTCCACCTGTAAGACTCTTTGCTAAGTAAGGCTTGAAGGCAGTGATTCCTAACCAGTTTTGAGACCCAGACCTATTTGCACATTTAAGGAGAGCTGTGGATGCTCTCGTTCGGAAAAATGTATGTAGACACAGAATGCTGAATCCAGTTCCAGGGTCTATGGACCTGGGTTAAGATATAATACCTTGAAGTCAGCTCTCAGAAGAGACACTAAGGATTTAGAACTGTGCCTGGGCTAAAGTAGCAACTCACTAAAGGTTGTTCTATGTATGCCTCCCAGCTCCTATGTTATACTAGTACTATCTTCATTTTATAGACTAGTGAACTGGGGCATAGAGAGATTAACATACCTGGTTAAGTGGTGGTTGGATTTGAACCCAAGCCCACCTGAAAACAAAGCCAGTGAACTTAAAATTCTGGGTAACCTAATAAAGTCATTATCAGATTTGCCTACCTGAATTCATGGCTCTTTCTTTCTATTGCTCACCACTCTCCTACATCTCTCCCGTATGCAGTTATAGTTAATTGAGCAGCTACTATGTGCCAGGAACTATCAGGCACTTCATGTATATTGTTTCATTGAAAAAATGTGCTCAGAAAATGATGCATAGTATTGGGGGCACACACTGAGTAGGTAAAGGTAGGGAGAAAAAGGTGAATAATATCTTAAGGCCCAGAATTTTTTTGGTTATTTTTTGGATGCTTTCTCTTTCACTGTGCAATCAGAGGACCAGAGATAGAGAAGAAACGAAGATTTCCTAGTTCAGATATCATTTGCCTAGGGACTGGCAGAGAACAGTAACATGCGTGGTCATTGGCAAGGATTAATTCATTCTAGACTCTTAAGAAGTCTATCAGCGGTTTGTCCTACTTTCATCACTTAAATGTGTCACCAGATATTAGTTGGCTCCCTTTGCACTGTCAGTCTGAGCCACATTAAAGGAGGTACAAGATCTGTTTACTGAGCAGGTGCTTTGTGCTGGCTCTGTGCTCAAGCACTTTAACTGCATTCTTTCACTTAACCTTACAATGGTATCAGACCTTCTTATTTCAGATCCTCCTTTCAACGCAAGAACTTCCAGCTGAGGTCTTGTCTGATTTCATGCCTGCAGGTTTTCCAAGTGGGAGAAACACACAATTAGACAATTAGGGAACTTGCCCAGGGCTACTCAGCAAGCCCTGGGTTGGGTGGGGGGAGGAGAGGATGTAGAGGGAGAGAAAGAGAGAGAGAGAGAGAGAGAGAGAGAGAAGGCGAGAGAGAATGAAGGGATGCCAGGGCAGAACTTGTGCCTTCCTGATGATCATTCCCAGGCCCGTTTGGGTGGCATCCCTTACCAGACTGGCCTGGCAAAGATCACACACCTAGTGGGAAGATCCTCAATCACAGGGGCGCACGTGCTTCTTTGAGTGAAACCAGTACACAGGAAGGGCCGGGCCCACTTTGTGTGGGTGGGAACTTCAGGGGCTCCCAAGCCCAGGCCCATGTGCTGATGCAAGTGGGTGTCCCAACCGCAAGACCCTTCACAGCCCCACCCTGGGACACCAGCCTCCCCACCTACCGCACAGGGGAATACAGCTGGAGTAGGGCACACCCAGGTGGGGCATTTTCTGTAACTTTTTACCAGGCTGGCCTTGCCCAGTGTGAAGCAACTAACCAGGCCCTACCACTTCTTAAACACCCATTTGTGCCAGACTCACTGATGAAGCAGGATCAGGGCGGGAGGGGGGGGGGTCCGGGCCCTAAGAATGTTGAGCCTATTGTTGGGGGTATGGGTGGAGCAGACCACTAGGCCCTGACCTCACCTTAACAGACAGCGTCTAATTATGGCTTTGAGATTTAATAGACAGAGAAGTATACTGAAATAGTTCTAAGCAGGAATGTTCTCCATGCAATTTTAAAGTTGTGCAGTGTTTCCTGTAGTGTGCTTAGAATGGGTTTCTTCAATGAATCTTGATATTAATGTGTGAGTAGCAGCATCACACATCATTGTGTGTGTGTGTATGTGTGTGTTAAGGCCATTCATTTGCCCAGTGGAAAAAATGCACCACACTCTTTGTATCCTATTCTGATACCTTTTCTTTATTTTTTTTTTAAAGATTTTATTTATTTATTTGAGAGAGAGACAGTGAGAAGTGAGAGAGAGCATGAGAGGCGAGAAGGTCAGAGGGAGAAGCAGACTCTCCGTGGAGCTGGGAGCCTGATGCGGGACTTGATCCCGGGACTCCAGGATCGTGACCTGAGCTGAAAGCAGTCGCTTAACCAACTGAGCCACCCAGGTGCCCCTGTTTGTTTGTTTAAATGGAATTTATTTATTTATTTATTTAGCATAACCTCTATACTGAACGTGGGGCTCGAACAACTCACAACACCAAGATCAAGGGTCCTACGTTCTACTGACATAGCCAACCAGGTGCCCCACACTTTTTTTTTTTTTTTTTAAACCATCAGGGCCTCAGTAATTGTGAGGGTCTCATATCACACTTGCCCTCTGAGAGGCCTGGAGAAACACCAATTAGAGATCCAGCAGAGGACCAAACACAAGCCCCCTTTCTGTAGAAGTTCTATCCTCACTCAAGGCTTCCTGGCTACAGGACCCACCATCACCACAAACGCCTGAGGCTTAGCTCTGCTACTAGCTGGGGGTTCCTGGGTCAGTGTTACAAACTCTCAGCCGTTTCCACAAGTGCAAAGCTGGCAGGACAGCATTATATTTCTGAGTAACCCTGCCTGTGACATCTTCAGAAATTAAAAGATTTGCTTCACAGTTTACAAAGATGCCCAGGGGGTGTAGACCTCCCTCAAGCAAGCTGCCTGGCAGGCAGTGGGAGGGGAGACAAGCGGTACAGAGAGGATAGGTGGTGGCTTGGAAGTCTGGCGTCTTGACTCTGGGTTCTCACTGAAAGTAGGAGAGATGCTGGGGCAATTCTGGTCTGTAAGGAGCAGCAGAAGGCTGGACTCAGAAGACCGGGCCACGCCTCATTTGTGCACCAAGAATTCACTGAGCACATGCACGGTCTCGGATTTGTTCAAGTCTCTGGTTATTTAACAGTAGACAGAGGAGATTCCTCCCCTCTTGAGGGAAGATATCATTACCTGAAATGATCTTATTTATAGCTTATTTTTCAGAAGGGTTGGATGTCATCTGAGCCCACTGTGGGTGAGGTGCAGATGGCTTAGTGTGGGATGGTCAGAGAAGAAGGCCTGAGTTCTTACAGTTCTGAACTAAGTCACCTGTGCCCCAACCTGAGGGTCTCAGTTCTGGGTTCTCGGTTTGTACATCCCACAAATAAAGGGGTTGGCTTCCACTCTTCGCACTGGCTTGGTCGCTTGGTCTGGTCAGGCTCACGCTCTGTGTTCCATTTCCTGAGCGGGTCAGGCTGAAAACAGGCCGGGCCGTGGCTCCCCGCCGCCTCGAAGGCACTAAGCGACCCGGTTGTCACCTAACATGAGGTCGCCCGAGCCTCCCTTCAACCCGGCGGAGGATCCCTGAGGTTCCCAGAGGAGCCTGAGCCCCCGGCGGCTCGCTCCCTGGCGGGGCCCACCTGTCCCGGCCGAGCCCCTCGCGGGCGCCCCAGGTGGCTCGCGCGGGGAGGAGCCGCGCCCCGCCCCGCCCCGCGCGGCCGGAGCCAACGCCGGCCCCCGGCGGGAGCGCTCGGAGCTGAGGCCGGGAGCCGGGCTGGGGTGCCGAGAGGCCCCGCGGGCACAGGCGGCGCAGGTGAGCGGGGTGGCCGCGGCCAGCTGGGGGCGGTGGTCGGCCGGGGCCGGGGGACCCCGCGCGGGGGACGTGCGGAACCGCGCGGCTGCGGCCGGGCCGTGGAGGGGCGGGGGTTCCGTGGAGGGCGGGGGTTCCGTGGGGGGCGGGGGTCCCGAAGCCGCCGGGGGGGGGGGGCTAACAGCTGGGAACACCTGGGCGGGGCGGGGCGGGGGCGGCGGAGGGTCTCCTGCTCCGCCAGGGCACCGCCGAGCGTTTGCGTGGCGCTGGTGGGGAGCGGAGAGGCGGGGGGCCGGGCTGCTGGGGAGAGCCGGGGCTGCGGCGGGGGTTCGGGCGGCGGAGGAGTCCAGAGGAGCTCCCGCCTCTCTCTCTGCGGCGCCGCACACGGGGCCCGCGTCCTGCCGCTGCTCTGCCCGGCTCTTTACTTTTGGTGGTGGTGGTGATTAAAAGACCTACGCGCCCGGGGTAGTTTCTTCCTTGGGGGCTCCCGAGGCGCTGAGTACGCTCGGCTGCTCTGACTCTAGGGGCTTTTGGTGGGAAGACTGCGGGTCTGTGTGCCCTGGGGCGTTGTGGACCCAGTCATCCAAGAGAGAAGGAAGAGGTCTAGAGTGCTCGTTAAATTCCAGTTACTGGCTATGTGAGCTTGAGCAACTTGCTTCACTTCGCTGATGCTCAGTTTCCTCAAAGGCAAAATGGGTATTATAGTCATTAAAATAGCTTTAAGTTATCTCATGTTCAAAAAGTGCATGGCACGAAGCTTGGTGAAAGTTCTCTCCATTTTTTCCCTATGTGATAGTGTAACACTTTATGCCTCAGCACATTTCTGAACAGAAGGGGGATCCAGGAGGCTTAGATTACCCTCCTTTAGGGTGAAACCCTAGTGTGGTGGCGGTGGTGTGTGTGTGTGTGTGTGTGTGTGTGTGTGTGTTTTGCGGGTGGCATTTCTTTCTTTCTTTAAGCACTCTGACTTATTCACTGCTAGGCTACTTTCAGGCTCTTTTACTTCCTGATGCCACCCTAGAGGCAGTAGATGGAAAGGTGCAGATAGAGGGGTGTTATCAGCCTGCTTTCATCATTATCAACTGTGTTTGTCAGAATTCTTTTGAGTTGGGTGTTGGTCACTTGAAAATTGCCTGATGTAATATAGAAATTGGGTCACAGAAATGAAAAAGGCTGAGGGTTTTAGCTTCAGGCATGGCTACATCCAGGGGCTCACATGAGGTTGCAGGGATCATTCTCTCTCATACATGTCTTAACTCTTTTCGCTTTCTATGTTGACTGGTTTTTAATATGAGGTGATAAATAGCACCGGCGCCTTCAGGTTTATCTGCTCCTTGGGGTGGGGGGTTGGGGGATGAGTCTTTCTCTCCTTCCAGCTTTTTTGTCCTTATAGCAAGTCTTCCTGATATGCTAGACCAAAGCTGGGCCAAGTCATCTCTGTGCATAGGGAGTGGTGGTAAGAGTGATATGGATAGTCACAGTAGGAGTGAATACTTTACCCAGGTGTCACGAGTGCCTGGGGGATTTGTTCAGCTCCAGTTCAGCTGCTGGCGGCTGGAGAGGGGCAGTTCCCAGTGAGAAGTCTGAGTTCTGGGCAGATAAAAATAGTACATGTCCATTGCACTATCTCTGCCTTTGCTCACCACCACCTAAACGAAGTCTATAGTAGAGTGTAGACAGCCTGGGTGCCATATTCAGTCTGTCAGTCATCAAGTCTTTATCCAAGGCATGGAAAGCATCCTGTGTGTTCATCCTTCCATTCCTTGTTTTGTTGATCATTCATTCAATAGGACCAAAATGGAGTCACTTATGCTAAGCCCAAACTGAGTCTTTTTTTTTTTTTTAAGATTTTATTTATTTATTTGAGAGAGAGGCAGTGAGAGAGCATGAGCGAGGAGAAGGTCAGAGGGAGAAGCAGACTCCCCGTGGAGCCGGGAGTCTGATGCGGGACTCGATCCCGGGTCTCCGGGATCATGACCTGAGCCGAAGGCAGTCGTCCAACCAACTGAGCCACCCAGGCGTCCCCAAACTGAGTCTTAATTTCAGTATGCCAGGTCCTCTGCCAAGGGTGAAAATGCTTCTTTGGAGAAGCTCACAGTTTGGTGGGAAAGGCAGATGTGAAGATAACAGTGCTTGGGACCATTTAACTGTCTGGCATAGAGTGAAGACTTCCCAAGGAGACTGTAGTGGTGCTCAAAATTGGAGACAGCAGGGCTGCTTGAGGAGAAAAAGCCGGAGGGAATTCCCAGGCCATTGTGGTGGGGAATCAGTGCTTGCTGTTGTAAGTTACGTGATTTAGGTTACTTTACAGTCTCACTTAAGAAGTCTGCAGGAGGTGGTTCACGGCGGTCACGGCCCTCTAGGTTGGATTCGCTTGCTTTTCCCTGCTCTGCCACAGGTTGACTATGGCTCCATCATGGCTGCAGGTGATAACATCCAAAACAGAAGGGAGGGATGGTGTTTGTCTAGAAAACAAAGGACAAGATTTCCCAGACGTTCCCTAGGTCATTGGCCAGAATGGTCACATGCCCACCCTAAATCAGTCACTGGTGAAGGAGAAGAAGGTGGGCTATGATTGTTTTATCCATGCCGTCTTCTGGAGCTGAGAGAGGGGCTCGGCTTCCACACACTGATGCCCCTTCTCTGAACAAAGCTGCAGTTCTGCTAGCAAGGGAGGAAGGGAGACTGCCTCTCAGGCTGTTAGGTAGGCAGTCAGTCCATGGTTTTTCCCACAGGCAGGGACAGATGGTGAAAGGGCTGGCCTGTACGGGCAGTCGGGAGAAGTTCAAGACAATAGAAGTACAGGGTGTGGCGGAGGGCAGAGAAGAGTGAGGCGGGAGACACCGGCAGAGACACAGGTAGAGACTCAACTCTAACGTAGAGTACCCAGTGCGAGATCTCACTCTGGCTATCGCTAAGAAGCATAAAGCTTGGTCCCATTCTTCAAAGAACTTACACTTAAAATTTTTTTTCTGAATCTTTCATATTCCTGTTGGCAACAGCAACAGTGGCTTACTCTATGGTGATGAGTTGGTAAGGGTGGGTTATGGTGGAGGAGTTGGGGTTGGGGGGACGCATATAGTTTGAAAAAGCCTCACAGCTGGTTCTGGTCTGTGTCTCAGTCCCCAGCACCTCCCCTTCACCATCTCCTGTGCTTCCTGTTGAGAACACTTGCCTGTTCCAAATCATGACTTCATTTCAGTATTGTTACCTGTCTTCAAACTAACAGGCTGGGACTTGGTGAAGATGCAGTTAGTGGGAGATCCTGGGTAAGAAAACAGTTCTCCTGACAGTAAATCAGTGGGTGAATAGTCTGCATTTGTTTTGGTAGGAAACCGGCCTCAATTGCCTATTGCTTTTAAAGCATTTAGCCTGTTTTCATTGCAATTGCGAAGTGAGTGCTGGTTTTTGTTTCCATCTGATATGGCGGATGTTGGTGGACATTTGGAGTTAGATTGGGCAACAAGTTGTGCATCCTCCATATCTCGTTGGCACAGAAATCCGCAAAAAGACTTGGTCACTAATCCCGAAAGAAAGGAGGGAGTGGAGGGCAGCATATTTTCCATCAGCAGTGCCGTTATGGGATGTCCAGGATCGCTGGATAAACATGAAGGAATGGGAAGGGAGAGATGTCTTGGGAAGTCATTGGTTCACAAATACTTATTGAGCATCTACTGTGTGCCAGACCCTGTTTCGGGTGCTGAGGATAAAAGAATACAGAAGAAAGACAAATCTCTCTGCTCATCGCACTTGCAATCTACTAGAAGGGAACTTATTTATGTATGTTTTGTCTCATATTTCAGGTGAAGAGAAGTACTATAAGAGAAATAAGTTATTGTCAGAGGGGAGGGTGGTGGAAGGGTGGGCAGAATGGCTGAAGGGGAGTGGAAGATACAGGCTTCCAGTTAGGGAATGAGTAAGTCACGGGGATGAACCATACAACATCGGGAATATAGTCAACGGTATTGTAACAGCTTTGTATGTTGAGGGCAACTGGATTTGTGGTGAGCATAGTGTAACACATAGACTTGTTGAATCAGTCTGTTGTATATCTGAAACTAATGTTACATTATGTGTCAGACATACTCAAATTTTAAAAAAGACTCTAAAAAAATAAAACAGGGTAAGAAAAGAGTGCAATAGTTGGAAACAAGCTGGGCATAGTGCTGGAAATCTTCAAGGTTTATTCTTTCTCTGGTTTCTAGCAGAGAAGTATGGCCTGAGCTGGCATGATACTGGGGAGGAAAACACATTCACTTGGGAGAAGAGGGTTATATATTGAATAACTTGATTTTAAAAGATTTCTTTCACACAGAATCTCTTTGTTTCTTTGTTATACTTCACATTGTTCCCAAACATGATTTACAGTGACTTACAAAACGTGGTACCAGGTGGTGAGAAATAAGTGAAGAAATATGAGCAAAGGGAAAATAAGAGTCATTTCTTTCATCATTGGGTTCCAGAATTGTTTAGTTTTGGTATCAGGGAGAAGGAGGAAGTATGGTGATTAAAAATGTGATTCATGCTCAGGGTTCATTATTTAAAAGGCGAGAAAATAAATTTTTTTAAAAGATTTTATTTATTTATTTGACAGACAGAGACTACAAGTAGGTAGAGAGAGAGAAGGAAACAGGCTCCCTGCCAAGCAGAGAGCCCAATGCGGGGCTCGATCCCAGGACCCTGGGATCATGACCCGAACCGAAGGCAGAGGCTTTAACCCACTGAGCCACCCAAGCACCCTGAGAAAATAAATTTTTATGCCTCAGAAAGTTATAACTTTTTTGTTTGTGTGTTTAAAGAGACAATTTTATTTGATGGGAAAATTAATCCCTTTACGAAGGGCTTATACAAAATTTATCTCCTGAGTTCAATAAAAACTAATAGTTTCTTTTTTTTTTTTTTAGGTCAATATAAACTACATCAAAAGTTAACAGAGATCAAAAGGCTAGTTCTGGGTCAAATGATATGGTCCAAAAAAAATTGGTGAGGAGTTTTGTTTGGACCCTTAATGGACCGGAAAAAATATACAAATTCAAATAAAAATTTAAAGTTTTTAAATGTTATGCAGTGGTAATTTTGATTGCCTATTTTTATTGGGTTCTTTGTTTTCTTGTTGTTGAGTTTTGAGAGTTCTTTACCTAATCTGGATGTAAGTTCTTTGTCAGAAACATGTTTTGCATGCAGTTTCTCTCAGGCTTTGCCTTATATTTTTATTTCCTTAAGGGTGTCTTTCTCTAGGCAAAAGTTTTCAGCTTCGATAAACCAGTTTTTCAATTTTTATTGAGAATCAAACTTGTTGCTAGTATATAGAAATGTAATTTTTAAAAAGCTTTATTTATTTTAAAGAGAGAGAGTGAAAAAGAGAGCGAGTGAGGGGACAGAGGGAGAGAGAGAGAATCTCAAGCGGACTCCCCACTGAGTGTGGAGCTCAGTGTGGGGTTCTACCCCACAATCCTGAGGTCACGACCTGAGCCAAAATTAAGTCAGTCACTCAACTCAACTGAGTCACCCAGGCACCCCTGTAATTGGTTTTTATATATTGACATTATATTTGGTTACCTTCCTAAAGTCACTTATTCTAGGGGGCTTATTTGTAGATTCTTTGGATTTTCTACACAATCATGTCATTGGTAAGTAAAGACAGTGTTAATTCTTCCTTCCCAGTGTGGATGCCTTTTATTTATTTATTTATTTCTTATTGCCCTGGCTAAGAATTCCAGTATAATGTTAAATAGGAGTGGTGAGAGAGAACATTCTTGCCTTGTTTGTTGTCATGGGGGAGAAATAATTAATTTTTCACTATTAAGTATGATGTTAACTGAGGCTAGATGCCCTATGAGGTTAAAGAATTTCCATTGTATTCTGAGTTTACTGAGAGTTTTTATTTTGGATCGATTTTGAATTTTGTTGAATGCTTTTTCTCCATCTGTTGACAAGATCATGTGATTTTTTTTCTTCATATTTAATACAGCAAATTATACTGATTGATTTTCACACATTGAACCAATCTTGTATCTCTGGGATAATTCCACTTGGTTGTGATGTATTTTTGGAAGAGGCTGTGCAGGATTGGTATTATTTCTTACTTTAGTGTTTGGTAGAATTCATTAATGAAACCCTATAGGCCTAGAGTTTTCTTTGATAGGTTTTTAACTACAGATTTAATAGGTATAGGTGCACTTAAGGCTGCCTATTTCTTGATAAGTTTGGGTAGTTTGTAAGATATATGGAGATAGAATTTTTTGTGGTCTTCTCATATCATCCACTTAATGTCCATGGAACCTATAGTGATTTTCTCCTTTCATCCCTGATACTGGTAATTTGTGTCTTCAATATTTTTCTTATTCTATCTAGAAGGTTATTAATTTTTTGATCTTTTCAAAGATCCAGATTTTTGGTTTCATTAATTTTTCTGTTTTTTTCTGTTTTCAATTTTATTGCTTTCTGCTCTTTTCTTTAATACTTCCTTCTCCTTGTTTTGGGTTTAATTAATTAATTAATTTTGTTTTCTTAATAGCTCATTTTACTAATCTGAGATTTTTCTTCTGTTTTAATGGAAGCGGTTAGTGGTATACATTTCCCTCTAACCACTGCTTTAACCGCATTCCACAATTTTGTTATGTGTATTTGCATTTTCACTTATTTAAAATTAACATATTTAAGAATATTAAGAGAATTCCTCTTAATCCACGTTATTTGTATATCATTTGATTTTTAACTATTTGGGAATTCTCCAGAAGTCTTACTGATTTCTTTTTTTTTTTTTTTTAAAGATTTTATTTATTTATTTGACAGACAGAGATTACAAGTAGGCAAGAGAGGCAGGCAGGGAGAGAGAGGAGGAAGCAGGCTATCCGTGGAGCAGAGAGCCTGATGTGGGAATCGATCCCAGGACCCTGGGATCATGACCTGAGCTGAAAGCAGAGGCTTTAACCCACTGAGCCACCTAGGCGCCCCCGTACTGATTTCTAATTTAATTCTGTTATTGTCTCATGACTTCTGTCCTTTTAAATTTGCTCACCTTTGTTTTATGCCCCAAAATATGGTCTGTCTTGGTGGGTGTTCAATGTGTACTTGAAAAGGATGTGTATTCTGCTATTTTTGGGTAGAATGTTCTGGAAATTTTAGGTCTTCTCTGTCCTGATTTTCTGTCCATTTGTTCTATCAATAACAGAGAGGCATGTTGGAGTCTCCAACTATAAATGTGGATTTTTCTATTTCTCTATTTCTCTATTTCTATTTCTTCTATTTTTGTTCTATCACTTTTTGCTTCATGTATTTTGATCATCTCTTCTTAGGTGCATGCACATTCAGGACTGTTATGTCCTTTTGGAGAACTGATCGTTTTATTATTATGTACTATTCCTCTTTTTCCTTGTTAGTATTTCTTGTTCTGGGTTCTACTGCTTTGGGTATTCATAATATAGTTACTCCAGCTTCCTTTGTTTAGTGTTTGTTTCCTGTATCTTTTACTTTTCTTTTACTTCTAGCCTGTGTCTGTATATTTAAAGCAGGTTTCTTGTAGACCTCAGAGTTTTACTTTTTTCACCTATCTGACAATACCTATTTTTCAGTTGGTGTGTTAGACCATTCACATTTACTATGCTGTTAAACTTAATTAAAATCTGCCATTTTGCTAGCTGTTGAGCCACCCAGGCGCCCCTCTCCTTTGTTTTTGAAATTTATTTCACTGGGTCTAGAATTTTGGGTTGACAGTTTATTTTTTCTTTCAGCGCCTTAAAGACACTGTTTTATTGACTTCTTACTTGCATGCTACTGACAAGATATTTTCTATGATCCTTATCTTCTTTTATATTTAGTGTTTTATTTTTCTACTGCTACATTTAAGATTCTTTTTGTTGGGGCACCTGGGTGGCTCAGTGGGTTAAGCCTCTGCCTTCGGCTCAGGTCATGATCTCAGGGTCCTGGGATCAAGCCCCGCATCGGGCTCTCTGCTCAGCGGGGAGCCTGTCCCCCACCCCCCTGCCTACCTCTCTGCCTACTTGTGAGCTCTATCAAATAAATAAATAAATAAAATCTCTTTTTTTTTTTAAAGATTCTTTTTGCCTTTGGTCTCAGCTGTTTTAATATGCTATACCTCTGTGTGTGTGTGCGTGCGTGCCTACACACATGTACATATATGCACATTCTTGCACATCCAGCTTGATGGTCTTGAGCTTCTTGGATCTGTGGTTTGATGTATGTCATTAATTTTAGAAAATTCTCAACAATTATTTCTTCACATATTTCCTCTGATCCGTTTTCTTCTCTCCTTCTGTAATTTGATTACACCTAGTTTAGAACATTTGATTTATTCCAGAGCTGTTGAACACTTTGTTTTGTTCCATTCTTCTTTTTCTTGTTTCTTGTTTTAGTGTGGGCAATTCTGTTGACCTACTGTCAAGTTCACTGACTCTTTCCTTGGCTATGTCAAATCTGTGGAAGAATGTTGAAAGCCGTCTCCATTTCTGTTACTGTGTTTAGCCTTTTGAGTTTTTTTCATTTTATTCTCCCTTACAAGTCCTATCTTTCTGGCAAAATTAAGCATTTAGTCTTTCATGTTGTCCATTCTTTCTGTTAGGGTCTTTTACAATTAATTACAGTTATTTAAAATTTAGTGTCTGATGTCTTCAACACTTTTTTATATTGGAGTTTGGTTCAGTTCATTGCCCTTTCTTGGCAGTCTTGTTTCTTTCTTGCTTTTTGTATGCCCTGTGTGTTTTGTTGAGCACTGGACATCTTGTGTAGGACACGAGAGACTGAGATAAGTAGTTTTTATGTCTGGAAATGGTAGTGCCTTTCTATTTCTGCTAGACCTGTTGTGTGGGGTTGATCACTTTAATCAGGATTTGAACTGGGTTTGAGGTTTGTTGTTGGTACGGTTATTCTCATTGCACCATACACTTCAAATTCCTCTTGTGATAGTCTGAGTTTGGAGCTGGTTGGCCAGAGGGGTTTTCCTAATGTCTGTCTCAGTGTCAGCCTTAGGTTTTCCTTTTGCGCTGTACCTCTGAGTGGTCTGGCTCCATGCTCCGTCAACGTTTACAGCAGTGTTCTATTGTTGTTTGTTCCTTGATGCCTATTAGCCAGGGTCCAGGTGCATCAACCTCAGGTAAACAAGTACTTGTTTTCTCTCTTCCTGTAGGCATCTGCTTCTCCTTAGATTTGGGGCTAGTTTATTTCCCTATGACCTCAGCTTTCCAGTGGATTCAAGAAAGTTCTGGACTTGCCATTTATCTGGTTTTTTATTTGTTGTGAGCATGGGAATGATGCTCTCTTCAGCTCTCTGCACCCTGGGCAGAAATTAAAAGCCTTGATATGATGCTTTCTAACCCTTTTTATGATGTTTATATAAATCCTGGGGCTGTTTCCCTTCCCTCTGTGTTTTATATAGTGTCATTTATACATTTTATACCTATAAATCAGTGGTTCTCAACTCCGGCCTGAAGAGCATTAAACAAAATACAGATTTTTGGTCCCAATGTTTTAATTGATACATGTTGGGATCCAAGCATGGATATCTTTTAAGTGCTCCCCAGGTAATTCGCATGTATATCTAGGCTGAGAACTGCGGTCTAAGTGAACCCTACAACTTCTCCTTTCACAGAGATGATCTTCCAGCATAAGCAACCAAATAAAATTTCAGGCTATATACATTTGCCCTTGTGACTCCATCAAATTATTTTCTCCTAATTGTGCCTTCAATGATAGTTAATTGCCTGTGATATAGACTGATGGTCTCATAGAGTGAGGAGGAAACAGAGTTCTTCTCATTTAACTTTCTGCTTAATGAATATCCTCCATGGCGGTCTATGGCTTTAGCGCTGCTTGAAGTCTTTCAGGGGCTGGAAACTCTCTGCCACTCAAAACAGTAAACCTCAGTGTGAGATCGTTTTCCTTGTTAGAGGTGTTTTCCTTCTATTGAATTGAAATAAATCCTTCTATCATCTCCAAATAATTTGCCTGATCCACAGCCTTGCAGACTGTTTTGTAAACATCTGTTTTCATGACCCAGTATGTGTTCACTTGTGCACATACATGCACACACACATTCATATCCATGACAGGCATTTTATGAAACAGCATTTACTGTAAGTCTTGTACTTCTAAATTGATTTCACGACCCGCCAGTGGGTTTTTTTTTCCCCCAGTATGGGAAGTGCTTCTGCAAGCCCATCTTTCACTAGACAAGCTCTCATTCCCAAAGGTTTCAAGACAGCTCTCCTGGTACCTCCGCTTTGCTCTACCCGGGGTGATGCTGCTTCCTTCGGCTGTGTTTCAGCTAACCCCCTGCTCTGGCCAGCGTCATGCACTAGTTGGGCTGCACAGTGTGGTGTCCTCTGCAAATCAGTGGCTGAGTTCAGAAACCAGGGCTCCTCAGGGGGCAGAGCTGTTCAGAGTAGAGAAAGGGAGGGTTCCTTGTCTTTTTCTAGACACTGTTTCTAGTCATGCGGCCCAAATTCAGTGGGATGTAAATTGCAGCCATCTCTTGAGCAACGTTGTTGATGGCTTTGTAATTGTTATGTGTCCTCCCACCTTTTCCATATTAATAATGCATTATCCTAATTAGCTATGTGTGCATCTTTATTTTCTGAAAGACTGTGAACTCCTTTGAGGTCAGGAAAAATATTTCATTCTTCCTGTCCGTAGTGATCACACCAACAAAATTAGTTTGTTGAAATAAATTAAAAAAAACTACATTCCTGGTCAAGTAAACTTTGGCCTTTTAGCAGTATTGCCTTGCTGACAATTGTGCTATCAGCCTTATTTGTTTACCAACACAGGGCTTGATCGCCATGTATTTACTCTGGGAAATAGACAAACTGGGTAATTTAGTTGAACCTGTCACCTCAGTACTCACGCATAAGACACTGGTAGGTGCTCGGTGAGATGCCCAATATTTTACAGTCTACAACCTGACTGGGGTCATATGACATGCGAGGCACGTGTCAGTGAGTCGTGTGGTGGGTGAGTGCTCTCAGAAGTCACGGAGGAAAGGAAGGCCACACGGGTGGTCAGGAAATACTTGGTTCCAGCCTTGAAGCATCAGACACATGGAGTGAAAGGTGTTTTGGGGTGGGGGAATTTGGAAGGACAAGTAAGCTATTTCAGCATCTCCCAGGCTCTACAGAATCTCTACTGTCTCTGGGAGTGGCTTGGATCCATCGGATCTGAAAGAAATTGCCGGTAAGATACAGAAGAAAATCTAATTTAAATTATTTCTGTAGCAAGGATTGACATCCACAGAAGGTCATAGGCACAGCTCCCCTCATCCCCACCCCTCATCTCAGCCTTCAGAGGCTCTGACTCTGACCGATGTACTTTGTGTGTATTTCTGGAAGCTACTTCTTATCATAGCAAGGTTCAGCTTTCCAGCAGTTTCGGGACTGGTACCTTTAGTGCCAGGTCGCAAAGTGCCTCTTGGTGACCTCCGTCAAGTTTTAGAGCGACTGTCCACAGCCACTGACCTAACTTTTTCTCTGCTTTCTCTTATCCAAGACTCTTACTCAGGTGTATTATTAAGAAATGTACATTCTCCAGGTGCCTGGGTGGTTCAGTCGGTTAAGACTTTGACTCCTGTCATGATCCCAGGGTCCTGGGATTGAGCCCTGCATCGGCTTCCCTGCTCAGCAAGGAGCCTGCTTCTCCCTCTGCCTGCCGTTCCTCCTGCTTGTGCTCTCTCTTTCTCTATGTCAGATAAATAAATTAAATTTAATTAAAAAAAAAAAGAAATGTGCATTCTCAAACTATGCTACATCTACCACTCTTCAAGAATGACTTCATCTATGGGACCGTCTTCTGAGTATCCTTGTTCAGAGTAAAATGGTTACACCATCAAAATGTGGCATAAAAGCCAGATATTAACATCATCGATGTCTTACTGGAAACATTCATTTGGGGACTATCTTAACCGTGGTGAGAAATAGGGATGGTAGTACATTATGAAAAAGGCACTGTGTATGTGTAAGTTATCCTTTAGCAAGGGGTGGGGACTACAGTTCTTAAACAGTAACAGTAAGGGAACAAAAGTGAGGGCTATGAGTCAGCACCTGCTATGCTGTGCTCCAGGGTGGGTATTCGTATTATGGAGAAGCAGTGCACACACGCTTCTCTTAGGGTCTAGTGCCAGAATGGTAGTTTATCTCCTGGGAAGAACTGAGAAATAAAATAGTAGAGATCTAGATAATTCTTCCTATTTCTCTTTTTGCCTTGGCAGCCAGGAAGCCCAGAGCTAAATGTAAAAATACTCAACCATGTGATAACTTTATTTCAAATTCTAAGTACAGAGACCTCCTATATTAAACTATACGATTTCACCTTTTTTTTTTTTTTAAAGATTTTATTTTATTTATTTGACAGAGAGAGACACAGTGAGAGAGGGACCACAAGCAGGGAGAGTGGGAGAGGGAGAAGCAGGCCCCTCACCAAGCAGGGAGCCAGGTGCAGGGCTTGATCCCAGGACCCTGGGGTTGTGACCTGAGCCGAAGGCAGACACTTAATGACTGAGTCACCCAGGCACCCCTGATTTCACCTTTTTAGAAAGAGTAGTTGTTGCTTTTTCCTTATTACCAGGGTGATACATGTTCATTATAGAAAATGTGGAAAATAATAGATTGCCCCACCAACCAGATCTTTTCTCACCACCCAGAGATAGTCGCTGTTTGAACCGTTCTCATTTCCTCTAAGCATGCATGTCTTTATATGTGTGTGCAGGTTATGTATATGTATTTATAAAAATGAAATGATACCTTTCACTGTACTAAAACTATTTTTTAGCTTAACCTTTATAATAATTTTCCATGTTGCCATATACTCCTGTGCAACATTAGTTTTAATGGCTAGTATATTTCATCATGAGGCTGTATCTTGCACGTTTCATTTGAACTAGGCTTTTTGCTATTATAAACAACTCTGTCATGTACCTTCTTGGAGCTAAATCTCTGAGCAGATCCACAATTATTTCCTTAGAATTTCTGGAAGTGACATAAATACTTAAAATAATTAATACTTTTAGGCTCTAGATTTATGTTTTTGTGTTGCTTTCAGAAGACATGAACTAATCTATTTTATCACCTAAGGCTTTTATTTATTTTTATTATATATTTGTCAGAGAGAGAAGGAGGGGAACAGAGAATGCACACAAGCAGGGGGAGTAGCAGAGGGTGAGGGAGAAGCAGGCTCCCTGCTGAGCAGAGAGCCTGATTCCTGGCTCAAACCCAACCCAAGACACTGAGATCCTGACCTGAGCCGGAAGGCAGACACTTAACCAACTAAGCCACCCAGGCACCCCCAGAAACAGCATTTTTGTCACTCTGGTAATCTATCAAAAGCATGTACAATCTGAGAAAGGTTTGGTTTTGAAAAACCGCTGCATTTGAGGGGAAGAGCAGTAGGAGTCTGTAGCGTTCTTGCCTGGGGCTGGCCCAATCTCTTCACCACTCCCAGCTCAGCAAAGGAGGCCATGTGGACCAGTGCTGGTGCTGCCAGAATCAAAGGCAGTCACCAGTTTGCACTGGGGAGCCATGTGTGCACCTTCAGGGTATTTCCAATATTCCGATCTTATAAACTACATTGCAAGCAATCTTTAAAACTGAAGTGGTGGGGGGCGCCTGGGTGGCTCAGTGGATTAAGCCGCTGCCTTCGGCTCAGGTCATGATCTCAGGGTCCTGGGATGGAGCCCCGCATCGGGCTCTCTGCTCAGTGGGGAGCCTGCTTCCTCCTCTCTCTCCACCTGCCTCTCTGCCTGCCTCTCTGCCTACTTGTGATCTCTTTCTGTCAAATAAATAAATAAAATCTTTTTTTTTTTTTTTTAAAGAGTAGATGCTACTCGTTTAAAAAAAAAACAAAAAACTGAAGTGGTGGTATTAATAATTACTTAGAGTCTTAGAATTTGAATTATGGGAGCAAATTGGATCCCTGTTTTCAAAACTGTCTTCCAAGATGTTCTACCAGTGAACATTTTCACCAGCAGTATACAAGTATCTCACCTCATTGTTATCTTTAAATTGAGATAAACACACATGCCATAAAATTTATACTGTTACAATATGCAATTCAGTGGTTTTTAGTATGTTCACTAAGTTATGAATTATCATTATTATGTAATTCCAAAATGTTTTCAAAACTTTGCAAAGAAATCCTCATATTCATTAGTAATCATTCCCTGTTGCCTCCTTCTCTCGGCCCTCAGCAGCCATGAATTTACTTTCTATGGATTTGCCTGTTCTGGACATTTCATATAAATGGAATCATTCAGTATGTGACCTTTTGTGTCTACCTTCTTTTACTTAATGAAAATTTTTCAACGTTTTAAGGTTAATAATGTTTTTAAGGTTATAGCAAAAATCAGTCCTTCATTCTTTTTCACGGCTGAAAAATACTCTGTAGTATGGATATAGCCAATTCTGTTAATCTGTTCATCTTCGTGGAGGTTTGGGTAGTTTCCATTTTTTGGACTATTATGAATAATGCTTCTGTGAACAATCATGTTCAAGGTTTTGTGTGCACTTGTGTTTTCAGGTCTCTGAAGGTATATACCTACGTGTGGAGTCGCTGGATTGTGTGGTTATTCTCTTTAATTTTTTGAGGAACTGCCACACTGTTTCCAAAGCCGCTGTACCATTTTACATTCCTACCAGCAATGTTGTGAGGGTTCCAATTTCTCCACATCCTCACCAACACTTTTATTATCTGTCTATGCTTATGGCCATCTTAGTGGGTATGAAGTGGTATGTCTTTGTGGTTCCAGTTTGCATTTTCCTAATAAGTTATGATGTCGAGTCTCTTTCGTATGCTTATTGCCCATTTGTATATCTTCTTTGGAGAAATGTTTACTAAGATCTTTTGCCAATTTGAAATCAGATTGTTTGTCTTTTTATTGTAAAGTTGTAGGAATTCTTTATATATTCTGGGTACTAGACCCTTATCAGATATATGATATGCAAATTTTTTTCCTCATTCTATAGGTTGTCTTTTCATTCCCTTGAGCGTATCCTTTGAAATAGAAAAGTCTTAGTTTTGGTAACATCCTATTTTTTTTTCTTTTTTCACTTGTGCTTTTGGTGCCATACTTAAGAAACCATAGCCTAATCCAAAATTACAAAGGTTTACACCTATATTTTCTTCTAAGAGTTTTACAGTTTAGCTCTTCCATTTAGGTATTTGATCTATTTTGAGTTCATCTTTATATATGGTGTGAGTTAGGGATCCAAATTTATTCTTTTGCATGTAGCTATCCAGTTGTCCTGGCAACATTTGTTGAAGAGTATTCTTTCCCCATTGATTGTCATAACTTGTCAAAAATCAGCTGACCATAAATATATAATTTCCTTCTGTACTCTCAATTATATTCTATTGATCTATAGGTCTATCCTTATGCGAGTATCACACAATCTTGATTAATGTTGCTTTGTACCAATTTTGTTATTGGAAAGTATAAGTTTTCCAATTTTGCCTATTCTGGGTCCTTTATATTTTCATATGAATTTTAAGATTAGTTTGTTAATTCTGCAAAAAGCCAGCTGGGATTTGATAAGGATTACATTAATCTATAGATCAGTTTGAAGATTATTGCCATTTTAACAATATTGAGTTTTTCAATAATGAACATGGAATATTTTCCCAGTTGTTTAGGTCTTCTTTAATTTCTTTTAGTGGTGTTTGGTAACTTCCAGTGTACAAGTCTTGTATTTCTTTTGCTAACTTTATTACTGAGCATTTAATTTTTCTGGTGCAATTGTCTTAATTTCATTTTTAAGTTGTTTGTTGTGTATGCTTATGTAAAGCACATAAAAATGCAGTCGATTCTCATGTTTTTATCATGTATCCTGAAACCTTGCTGAACTTGGTGACTAGCTCTAATAGTGTTTTAGTGAATTCATTTGGATTTTCTAGAGAAGATAATATCATCTGCAAAGAGAGATAGTTTTACTTCTTTCCAATACTGATGATTTTAATTTCTTTTTCTTGCCTAATTGTCTTGGCTAGAAGCAACAATACAACATTGACTAGAAGTGGTAAGCTCAGACATTCTTGTTCCTATGTTAAGTTCTGGATTAACAAGGTGGCCAATATTATTTATGATAATTTTTGATGACCTCTTTTATACTCTAAGAATCTGAGTAATGGAGCAGGAGTTGCTGATTGGTTTCTCCTAGGGAAGGAACAAACAAAAATTCCCTTTTGCCTTTGCATTTGAAGGTTTGGCCTCATAGTTAATAGGGGGAAAAGGTATTTAAAAAAATTTTTTTTTAAGATTTTATTTATTTATTTGACAGACAGAGATCACAAGTAGGCAGAGAGGCAGGCAGAGAGAGAGGTGGAAGCAGGCTCCCCGCAGAGCAGAGAGCCCTATGCGGGGCTCGATCCCAGGACCCTGGGATCATGACCTGAGCCAAAGGTAGAGGCTTTAACCCACTGAGCCACCCAGGGGCCCCGGAAAAAAGTATTTTAATTGTAGAATCTACTTATGTGACATCTAGGTGCCAAGAACTTTGATTAATGCTTTCTAGGATATAAGCCTTCATTACTTAAAAATAAAACTTAAATTTTCCCTACTAGTTTTTCATTCTGCCTTTCCATATTTGGCTGCCCAGTATATGCTTCAGGTACTGTGCTGGGATCACAAAGATGAATTAAACACACACTGTGTCTTCAGGGTGCTCACGGAGAAGTATTGGGGGAGACAGACAGGAAACAGGATGTTAAATATTCTGACAAGTGGTTTCCATGCAGGGTAACCTGTCAGAAGGAAACAGATAAGAGATGTGGGTTTCCCCCTCGGGGTTTTTAAGTCTCAGTTTGATGATGGAACATTCAGTTTTCACTTCATAGAATCAAGGAATTTTAGGACTGGAGGCTTGGAAATCCTCTTATGCAGCTCCACATTTTTCAATAGGAGTAACCTCTTACCTTGTTCAACAGTTGCTCTTCTCTCTCATCGGCAGTTCTTCTTTCTCTGAAATGTTTTCTCTCTCTCTCTCTCACACACAACACACACCCCACCATACAACGTTTTCTCTAGGGAGGTAATCTATGTTTCGCCCGCCTCTTGGCTCCATTTGTTGTGTCTGGTAGTATCACACCAGCCTCAGTGCCCCTCTTCAGTATGACTCATCGAGGAGTCCTGCTTCCTCTTGACTGTGAAGACTACTTGGCTTTGTCCTTTCTGTGGGTCCTATGACATGGACCTGAGAAGGATGGGGACATTACCCAGCTCCACACCCCCGTTACCCAGAAAGCTTGCAGGGGGCCTCCTGCTCTTGTTTCATTGTACTTTGAATTTTCTTTGTAAAGAGCATATTCCCTTTTAATCTTAGTTCAGGAGATTCACTAGGATGCATATAAAGTCTTACCTGTATGCTTGCTGTGAAGTCATCTTTCCAGGAAAGAATGAAAGTTGTATTAGCAAAAGCGATGAAATAGGCACACACCTTAACAAAGTTTTACAGCTTTTATTTTATAAGTCACATCTGAATTGCATGGTACATATGCTTCCATTTTTATTTTGCTCTTTAAAAATAAACCTTTTATTCCAGCTTTATTATTTATTATTACAATTAAAATAACACCGGTTTACTTTTTATCACTCCACTGGTAAAATGGAATGCAAACCTTATTGTCTTAAGCTACAAAAGAAAATGAATCGACCCCACAAACATTTCAAGTTTAATTAACTTTTAAACAAATACGAAGTTCTAGTTCCCTTTTTTCTTTTTTATTACAATGCATTTTTTTCTTTTGATTACGTGAGGGGCTGAGATAAGGACGCAGAGCTGCTTTCTGGTTCACACTGTTTACTGCATACGATACAGCAGCCAATTCAATCAGAAGGGAAATAGGAAAATAACGACTCTATTTGTGCCTTGTAAGCGCTTTGTACAGTCCCCTCCAGTCCCTAGGATTCAATGTTGGCTTCTCTCCTTGCAGGCTTCTAAAATGAAACTAGAAAGTGGTGCCAGCAGCATTTTGAAGCCCGGCGCAAACCGTGTAGGGACAACTGTAGCCAATCGAAGAGTCCCAGCATCGCAGGCAGTTGTTTGATTCAGTGCTGAGGGAATACAGCAGATAAGGAGAGGGGGTGGCAATGGGTCCTGAGAAGGTTCCGGGTCATGGAAAAGCCTCTGAGGATTCGTCCCTGTTGGGGGCCAGTTGGGGTGGAGAGAGGTGGTGGGGGATGGATGGGTGTTTAGGGCAGAGCTTTCCCTGGCGTGTGTGATAAATGCACCCATAAAACATACTGTCATCAAGTCTTTACCTCAGTCTGAGCGCTAGGGTGGCTCTGGGACTTGCTAATGGGGAATGGGGGAGGTTAGGGTGTAGAGGGCCCCTTCTAGAAAGGGGAGTGGCACTGTGTAGAGGAACGAGTGTTTGGACTGGCATTTAGGACCTGAGTCCTTTTCTTAGTCCTTCTGCCTTCAGGCTGTGTGACCTTGGATGAGGTCACCTCACCCCTCTGAACCGTGGCTTCTATACTGCAGGAGGCGGATTTGGCCTGTGATGCCCAACCCAAATCCCTAAGCCTCCACCGAGTCATCTCAGAGGTTATCCCTTCACCAACAGTTGGGGTTCCTGGCCCCTGCTTCCCAAAAGGAGCAGCCTCAGTTTCCCCTCTCATATTTATGCTTTTGGAAGCTGTTGCTTGAACCACCAAGTGGTCCCTAGAAAATGTCTGAAAACTCCTAAATGGCCTGATCTCAAAGATCTTCTGGTTCTTGCATTCCAGGCATCTGTAACTCTGACATCCAGTCCCGGTGCTTGTGGCAGGGATCCAGACACACCCATAACTTGGGCATCTCCCACCTTTCTCAGGAGACACCAGCAACAGAAACACCACTCTTCAGGGACAGCAAAGCTGCAGTGGGGAAAGGGGTCTGTGCCTTATAGGATTTCAGCCTCAGGCTCTAGGAGCAGACCATTTCACCCCTATTGATAGAGATGCCCTGCGGCTCCAAGATTAGGGTCTGGCTCCTGCACATGGTCTGGGAGACCTGTGATTTTGAGGACAGCCGTCATGTCCATCTTGTGGCCCTTGTCAGATCTCCACAGGGGCTTTTACTGGGTGCCCTGAGGCTAAGGAATAATCACCTTGTCAGCGGCAAGTTGCAATTCTGAAAGCTGGGCTCTTCCAGGGACCACTTACTGGTTCGGATTAAGTAAGCCTTTTCTCCCCACATCAAGTCATCCCCTCTCTGTGTCCTGTCTTGGGAGTCTTTTTTTTTTTTTTTTTTTAATTTTTTTCATTTATTTGACAGAGATCACTAGTAAGCAGGCAAGCAGAGAGAGAGAGAGAGAGAGAGAGAGGAGGAAGCAGGCTCACCGCTGAGCGGAGAGCCCGATGCGGGGCTCGATCCCAGGACCCTGAGACCATGACCTGAGCCGAAGGCAGAGGCTTTAACCCACTGAGCCACCCAGGCACTCCAAGGGAGTCTTTTACTTTCACTTCTTAAGAATGTGCCTTCCTCTGCCACCAACTTCCCTCCATCTCTTTGGAAATCAGAGCCCTGTACTTTTGTGTTGCCAGGAGTGAACAGTGAGGGAGTTAGCCTTCAATTTCCCCTCTGTTTCAAGCAAATATCGTGCCTTTTGTTACTTGTCCTGAGTCGCTCTGGTGAACACATAAGCCTGGGAGGAAAGGTTTGGCAGAGGAAGCCATCATGAAAGAACTATTTTAATTGAAGAACATATAGCTGGAGACCCAGGGGTGTTAGGCAGTTTAATTAATGTTTATTAGAAATGAAGACTTGCTATTTAGAAATGAAAACTTAAACCTCCTGTCTCCGTATCCATTTCTCCCTCGTGTCACTGCTCCTTTTGCCAGCTTTTTAATTTAGTCAGCTTTTATTGAGTTCCCAAGATGAAACTGGGTTCCTTGTTACATACTGAGCTGACAGAAATGAGTACGAACTAGGCCTTGCCTTTAAGGTGCTCATGGCCAGGCTGTGGAAAGGGCTCAGTTGATGGTAATAGTGCAAAGCGGTCCATGCTTTTTTGGAAAGGGTCCTGGAAGTTGGGAGAACAGTCAGGATGACCAACCATGTGCCCTTGGCTGGGGACAGGAAGTAGTTTCTGCAGGAGGAACCCGGGACCTGTGTCCTAGAGGATGACCTTGAGGTGGTCAGAAAGGACGGGGAGGGCATTCTGCGCAGAGGAAGTGGTGGGTCCCAGGTTCGAGAGAGGTGGGGAGTTTGGTGAAGTGTAGGGGCTCAGTGTGCTTGGGGCAGACCTTGAGGGAGGAGTGAGGGGGAGAGAGAGCAGGAGCCCGGAAGGCATAAGCAGGGACCAGGCTGTGAAGGACCTGGAATATTTTACCAGTATACTTGTCAGTTTGGATTTCAGCCCAGGGTATGAGAGGCCACAGATTTGAGGCAGCTTGGGACAGGAGGGTTTGCCAGGCTGTTTAGCGTGGCAGTTACAGGCAAGGGCTCTGGATGCCAGTGACTGGTGACTGGGGTTCGGTCCTGCTTTACCACCTTCCCGGTGTGGGTAGGTTACTTAACTGTGTCTCTGTTGCCTCATCTTTTAAAAATAGAAAATCCTATCTGTCTTCAAGGGTCCTTGTGAGGAATGAATAAGTAAATAAATTCACCTAAAGCTCTTACAAAAATGGGTGCATAGGAAGCACTTGTTAAAATTTAGTTATAATTTTTTTGGGATGCAGCCTATTGTGCCTTCCACGGGCAGTCTCCTCAGACCGTGTATCAGTTAGCTGTTCCGTAATAATGCCAGATAAAAAATACTCTAGAACCCGGTGGCTCAGAACAGCAATTACTTATTAAGGCTCTTGCAGTTGCCGTCGGCTCCGGGGTTTGGCTGGAATCCACTGGGCTTGACTGAGCAGCCGTGGTTCCAGCTGGGACCCAACTGGGAATGCAGGTTGGGTTTTCATCTGCTTCAGGTGGGATCCAAGCTGAGGGCAGCAGCTACTTGAGGTGGCCCTTCCCAAGGCCGTGGCAGAGCCGGAAGGGGTAGAAGGAGACCTGCAAGGCTTCTTACTGCCTAGATTCCTTCCAGCCAAAGCCATTCCCAGGCCAAGCTTCAAATCAGGAGGCAAGGGATGATTTGATCCCCCTCCGTGGGAGGAGCTGCAAGGGCACCTTCATGCGAAGGGCATGAACACAGGGAGGGCTGAAGGATTGGGGCCGACAGCCTGAGGCCCCACGGGCTGTTCTGGTGCCTCCTACAATTGCAAGTTCCAAGAGGGAGCTCCATGAGGGGCAGAGCTAACCCTCAACATTGGCAAATCTGAACCCCGGGGGCCTGGCTTCAATTAGTGACTTTCCTGCGCTTGTCCCAATGCCCACCTCCAGGCCTTGCAAATGCATTCTTTGTCCTGAGTCATCGGAGGAGACCTTTTTAGGTACCTTTTAGGGGTAAGTGTGCTGGTGTGGGTTTGACTGTAGCCTCTGTGGAATGAAATGGGGATGATAATATTCTCTCATAAAACCCATCAGAAAGGGTGCAGAGGAATGCTTGCAGCCTCTCTCAGACTTCCGCAGGCAGCAGTGCTCTTCTCGAACATGGTTTGTGGCAGATGTGAACACCTATGATAAGACTTACAGTGTAAGCCCAAGAATAAACTGTGTTTGTGTTTTTTTTTTTTTTAAAGATTTTATTTATTTATTTGACAGACAGAGATCACAAGTAGGCAGAGAGAGAGAGGAGGAAGCAGGCTCTCCGCTGAGCAGAGAGCCCGATGTGGGGCTCCATCCCAGGACCCTGGGATCATGACCCGAGCCGAAGGCAGAGGCTTTAACCCACTGAGCCACCCAGGCGCCCCCTAAACTGTGTGTTTGTTTATCTGTGTTTTTAGATATCTCTCTTGATACAGTGGAAGGAATTGTATCTTTTCCTGGGTTCCCTGACATTTGCTTTCCATTCCCTGGGAACCTCCTGGGAGGCGTGCCTGCCTCTTCAGTGGAAACCCCCAGGCAAATGTTGGGAGAGAGGCCAGGGAGAGGCAGCCTGGTTAGTATTTATGGGTGCGTAACTCTACCTTGTTCTCCCAGCTCCTCAGGAGCAGGATCGGGACAGGGATGGGAGGAGTCAAATACAGCTGCTTTGCCAACATGTAAGATAATCTCTCTTGCTCCTCCTGGGCCTCCTTTTGCTGCACCACAAACGCATCCATTCTTCTCCAACAGAAAAGAGGGGAGCAGGGACAGGGAGATGATCTTATAGGTTAGACTTCTCTGTTTTATGTGTGAGAACCCACGTATATCATGAAATTAAATAACAAACTTCTCAATATGCTAGTCATTTCTTAGATTAAAAAATTAAGCAAGATTTCTAAAATTACACTTAAGTATAATGTTAAGTTGGGCAATCTTTTAAGATAGGGTTGGAGGTATATTCCAGAATTTTCTGGTAATGGAAATAACAAGTGAAACATTTAGCAGTGTGACTGACATATATAAAGTGCTCAGTAAATTGTAGCACTGATGATGACAATGATGATGATAGTGCCTAGAGAACTTGTCCATTTACGGGTGGGAAGGATTACAAACAGAGGTTACAAGGCTGAGTTCTCTCATCAGCTGCCTTGCTCCAGAGGAATCTCTCTCAGACAGTCCTTCTCTATGTGGAAAAGCAACAGGCAAGGGAACCCAGAAAAGCTCAGGTTTGAAAACCAAGCCAAGTGTATACTTTGGAAGTTACATTTTTTTTTTCTTAAATGGTTGCTTCTAGAAGGCACAATTCAAAATAGTCACTGCAAGAACAGACATGCTGAAATCCTAATGGTGCAATTCTATTTTGTTGAGTCAAAAAAATAAGGCTGGATAATGACAAGTCGTAGCTATGCAAATGAACAGAAAGATCATCATGTCTTGTGCTTCAGGGTGTGAGTTGATGGCAAAAATCTGTCCATGTTACTTAGTAGGAGAGATGAATTCAGATGAAAACATTTAGTGAGATATCTATACATATGTACACACACATACACATATACATACGTATGTGTGTGTGTCTGTGTGTCTGTGTGTGTACGTATGTTTAGATCATTTTTTGTCTTTAAGCATCGTTTATGGCTGAACTGCTTAAATGTTGTTGATTTGTTGGCAGGCTTTCCTGGGTGTCTGTTGTGGGCAAGGCTCAGCAAATGTGCCTGTCCGCCGTCCATCTGTCTGTCCTTCCGTCCTTCCTTCCTTCCCTAACAAGCACAGCCTTTGCTTTCCAGGAGCTTATATCTTAATGGGAATGGGAAGATGCAGACATTAGAAATGGAAAGAACAAGTCTAAATTTTTATAATAAATATTGTGTATGGTAGGTTTCTAATATATCTGGAGGAAAAATCAGTAGAGTGAAAATGACAGTTCTAAATCTTGACTAAATTAAGAAATGAATTCTTCCAACTTCTTTTTAGTGTTTTCAGGCCAAGGGCCATTATCGGGTTTGGAATAATATTGCTTACCGCCCAGGAAGTTGCCCATCCCCAAATAAGCAGGAAGCCAAACAGCAATTGGTGACTTAGCCACCATATACTTATATGCCCTCCAAATACATTCTCAAAGCCTTCTACTGAATGGGAAGAATTGATTTTAAGTAGGAATTATTGCTTAGCTGACTGATGGCTGAAATGAAGGCAAAGTGGCTTGATCATTTGATTTGTTTATAATCTCTTACTGAGATTTCTTATGAGACTACTATGTATATTTGGGTTTTTACTTTGAGGTTTTCATACTTTTTATTTAAAAAATGAACTGAAATAACTTCCTAACTACATCTAATGCCAATGTGCTAACGTTTTCAAAATAAGTCAATGAGGAAGAATTACTTAATAGATTATTTAATAAATGTTTTTCACATAAGAAGATATCACTTTCTTTTTTTAAAAATATTTTATTTATTTATTTGTCAGAGAGAGAGAGAGAGGGCGAGAGAGCGAGCACAGGCAGACAGAGAGGCAGGCAGAGGCAGAGGGAGAGGCAGGCTCCCTGCCGAGCAAGGAGCCCGATGTGGGACTCGATCCCAGGACGCTGGGATCATGATCCGAGCCAAAGGCAGCTGCTTAACCAACTGAACCACCCAGGCATCCCCAGAAGATACCACTTTCGACTCCACCAAACATACCATGTCTTACGAATAAACTCTACAGAGAGCTGAATATTGCAAATTAAATTATTAAAAAACTAGCAGAAAATATTTATTAGGTCTGCATAGAAATGACAGTTTTCATGGCTTTACTGCAAGAGAAGCAACCAGTGAAGAAAAAACAAATAGACTTGAATGTATGAAAACTTAGAATTTGTGTATAAATGAAAAGACAATGGACTGGGAAAATTTGCATTAAATTTGTGACACATAAGTGATTAATATGTGTTATAACTTGTATATATAGCTTACTCAAATACTTAAGAAAAGGACTGGGGACCTAATAGTTGTAAAATATAATTTATTGAGTATTTTTTATGCCCGGATAGATTTACAAAATCAGATTATACTGATTGTTTTAGCTACAGAATATTTTGCAACCAGCTTTTCTCACATGCTCAGACTATGTTACTAATTAACCTTCTAAAACATGGTTTTCAGCGGTAGCAAATTATTTCATTGGAAAGGAAGAACAGCCCAAATTTACTTAACTAAGTCTTTGGTGCTGGAGGTTAAGGCTACGGAAATATCACTCAAGGTGGTTTTCCTGGTATCTCTTCTACTTGTGAAGCCCTGGTCTGTCTTTAGAGCTATGATTCTGGAAAAATACATCTCAGTGAATGAAACAGTGATTTACAAAGAAGCACATTCAATGCTATTTTTACCAATAATTTTATAGGTAGCATCTGTCACCAAAACCTGTTTTAGCAGAAGAGGAAATAGCATTTGCGATCCCAGGGTTTTCACAACTTTCCACAGCCCGTCAGCATATTTACTGAAGGCCTTCGTAAAAAAGAGACACGTTAATTACCATCCCTGTGAGCTTCTCTAGGGTAGCGATGAGTGTAGTATTCTGTGAGGGTGCTTTGTCAAGCACGTCATTCCCTTATCTTGTTTTTATAGCAGAGGAAATAAAGGCACTAGAGAAATATCTTTGAGGTCACACAACAAGTTAACAGCAGATAAACGTTAGAACCAGCAGCTCCAGAATTCCCACTGTGTGTAATTAGTTCACTGCGGGCAGGAAATGACAGCATGGGGGGATAAATGGCAATGTGGTGTTCGGGGAACGTGGAGGCTGGTGGGAATTCTCTGTGCTCCTCTGCATGGTTAATTAAGTCAGTTTCTTGCTGAGGTTCTCACTGCATAGAACTTGGAGGCCTCTCAGCCAGGTGCCTTCTTCCTTAGGGTGAAAGGAGTCCGCGCTGTCACCCTCCACCGCTTTGATGGGTGTCGATGTGGAGGATATTGGGTGTGGGCCTGAGTCATTTCTCAGGCGTTGCTGTCTCTTACTGTGGCAGTTTGTGAGCCTAGCATGGTTTTTGCTGTTAGCTCCTAATGGACCCTGAGGAGGCAGCAAGTATGCGGTTGGGAGCAAAAGGGCAGGCTCTGTTCTGACTCCTTTCAAGTTCCCCCCTTGGCCTGAGCACTGGTGTTCTCAGAGTCGCCTGGATGCCCTAGGTAAGCTCATGGAGGGCATGTTTGCTTTTTTTGTGTCCTTATGCGTGATAGATTCTGAATTTGTGGGTTGCCTCCTATTCCTAGGCATCTGACAAAATCGTTATAGGAAATGATGTGGTTGAAAACTACCACCAAGAGATTCGGTATTTTGTGAATTCTAGGGCGTTCAGAGACTGTCTGCCAGAGGCTGGTTCCATTGGATGCTCCAGCAAACTCATTAGGTCCTGCAGTCCTGATTGTCTTAATTGACACCCCCTTCTAAAGAACACAAGTGTTTAATAACCAAGGATTGACAAGAGAGAGGACCCTGTGCCTTTGCTTTAGAGCTTTGAAAGGAGGTGGAATTCCGAGTTCATTTGCTCTTTTGCCCTGTCTAGAATGAGCCCGGGAATGCTTCCTGGGAGATCACAGGCTAGAGTCTACTCACTTCCTGTGGCTTTAAGTGTGGCTGCCCAAAGTGAGGTCTGCGTGTCGGTAGCACTGTATCACCTGAGAGCTTGTTAGAAGTGCACCTTCTCAGACCACATATCTGTGTTTTAACACACCCTCGAGGTGGCATAAGAACTTGAACAGAAGACGTGCTCAAGTATGAGAAGCGCTGGTATAGAATGTATAAATCGTTGAACTGTGAAAGGTAGCTTACTCAGTGGTGAATGCTTTTTCCTGATCACATTTTCTGTTCATACGTTCTGACCCTTAATAAACATTTTAGTTCTTTAACACTTTAATAATGTGAATGTCTTTTTAAAATTTGCTCTTTCAGGCACCTGGGTGGTTCCGATGATTAAGCATCTGCCTTCAGCTCAGGTCATGGTCCCAGGGGCCTGGGCTCGAGCCCTACATCTCCTGTCTGGCTTCTGTACATCTGTTTTGAAAACTTCATGGTTTTGGTTTTTTTTCCCCTGATTGTAGACATTGTTATTAACCTTTTGGAAAATCAAGAAAACGAAAAAACATTTAAAACAGAACAGAAAGCATCCTACATAAGCAGGTATTTGGGTTTTATATAGAATATAAAGCAGTATTTCACATGGTCTTTGTTTCTTTGGTTTTAGAGGATCTTCTGCGATAGTCGCTGTCTTTAGTTCTCATGCTTATAGGTTCTGTTTCTCCACTTAATTTTTTTTTTTAATTTTATATAACTTGAACAGAATTCTGGTATAATCCAATAGTTATTTTATGGTTAGAATGGAGAATTTATTAACTTCCTTGTGCATTTGAAAAATCGACTACTTACCAGTGGGGCATATTTTATTTATGAATCCTTTTTGATCAGAAAGTTCTTGGTGGATAGAAAAATCTTTGCTTTTAAATACTTTTAATACTTTTAAATGCTTTTAAATGTGTGACTACCCTCCTCTCAACTTGCCTAATAGGTTGTCTTCTGGAGGGGAAAAGGAGGGACTGCTTAGATTCATGATCCCAAGAGAAAATCCTTTTTTTCCCCTTAGGTCGACTGGGTAGAAACATCTAGATGATTGGGGAATACCACTGCAAGGAAACAGGTTTTTGTTACCTAGGCTCTTTGCTGAGAGTGGGAAAATGCAGGACAGAATGAATCTTTGTCCATATTTCTGCTTTTTTAGGTCGTTTGGGAGGAATTTGGCTTGTGGTCTTTAACATCTGTAGAATAATGGGCTTCAGCGTTGGAAGCAGGATAGGGGACATCTGGTTGTCATTTTTCCCTGTAACATCTTTGCCATGCTTTGTTTTGGAATACACCATTGCCCTTGATAATGCAGAATGTAGTCTGTCAAGTGAAGTATTCACTGCATTTTTTCTGTCCATGAACTCTTTCCTCAAGTCTACTTGTGCTTTTTTTTTTTTAAGATTTTATTTATTTATTTGCTAGAGAGAGGCACAGCGAGAGAGGGAACACAAGCAGGGGGTAGTGGGAGAGAGAGAAGCAGGCTTCCCGCTGAGCGGGGAGCCTGATGGAGGGCTCGATCCTAGAACCCTGGAATCATGACCTGAGCCGAAGGCAGACGATTAATGACTGAGCCACCCTGGTGCCCCCCAAGTCTACTTGTTCTAAAAGTACCAGGTGTATTTTACCATTTTGAAGAATCCAGTTCAGAAGCTAAAGTCACAAACAAGTATTTCCACATTTCAGACTTTGTTTGCCCTTTTCAGAGAACATTAATAGGGATTTAATGTATTTTTCTAAAAAAGGCTAAGTAATATCCCTAAAGATTCTCTTGCTTCTCTGCCAGTGTGCGCTGTCCCAGATCACCTTTCCACAGCACTCATTATTGCTTCTCTGGTCCATCCTTTTCTGAAGTTTCAGTCACTTCTTTCCTTGCAGTTCTTTATTCTGTAGATCACTTTAGTCCCACTGACTTCTTTCAATTGTCTTCCTGGTAATTTCCAACTAAGGATAGTCTCAGAACAAGTGTTTGTCCATTTTGTGGGTGGAAAGGTGGGCGTGGCCTCACAGAACCTGATGGGGAGGGATTGTGACTAGTCATTAATAATGGTTGTTTTCGGGGCGCCTGGGTGGCTCAGTGGGTTAAAGCTTCTGCCTTTGGCTCAGGTCATGATCCCAGGGTCCTGGGATCAAGCCCCACATCGGGCTCTCTGCTCAGCAGGGAGCCTGCTTCCCCCTCTCTCTCTGCCTGCTTCTCTGCCTACTTGTGATCTCCGTCTGTCAAATAAATAAATAAAAAATCTTAAAAAGAAAATGGCTGTTTTCTGTTACACAAGTTCAGAGTAGGCCCTGTGGTCCCTGTCTTTGGCCTTGGTCTTTGGTGACACAGACCCTGTGTTCTGAAGAATAGTGGAGCCATCGCATTGAACTGTTTAGAATTTATGAGTGTTTGTTCATAGGAAACCTGTTTACATGATTCATGAAACTGGTTGATGAGGACTGAGTGGAAATGGAAGATAGCAGAGCTTAATGGACCTCCCCAAACCCTGCTGTGTTGCAGACCTTGGCTGATAGCATCTTTTTCATGTTGAGAAGCTGGTTGGGCAGGAAGGATGTGTGGTCTGGATATTGCATTAGCCAGCTTGGCATTCAAATTTGCCACAGACGTTTGGGGCATTGCAACATTTAAAGAAATGTCCCTGTGGTAAATTTCAATGCCCTGTCTCTTGTAATTCTGCATGTTATTCTTTTGTACCAGCATGATATCTTTTTATAGCATTGTTACTCATCCAGTTGCCCGTGGTGCTAAACTGTGTTCTCTATTGTGATGGTTGGTCCCAGTTCTATGGAAGCTTAAGCTCAAAGCCACAGACAGTTTTCATTTTTCTTAATGGAAGTTTGGGATTTTTCCCCAGGCAAATATGCTGGCTTTCTTTCCTTCTTGTATGGTGGCTTTTTTTTTTTTTTTTTGTCTTTTTGTTGTTCTCTTGAAAATATAGAGATATGCATTTTTTTTTTTAAATAACCACTACAGCATTTTGAGTATATGAAAATTTGGTAAATGGGTGACTTTTCTCTGTGATTGACAAAGGGGTATATGTTTTGGAGGCATACATCTTAGTACCTGCTCCTCTCGGATTTTTTTTTTTTCCCCTCTCAGATTTTATTTCTTTTTTTTATTATTATTATTTTTTAAAATTTATTTATTTGTCAGAGACAGAGGGAGAGAGAGAGAGCGAGCACAGGCAGACAGAGTGGCAGGCAGAGGCAGAGGGAGAAGCAGGCTCCCTGCTGAGCAAGGAGCCCGATGTAGGACTCGATCCCAGGATGCTGGGATCATGACCTGAGCTGAAAGCAGCCGCTTAACCAACTGAGCCACCCAGGCGTCCCTTGGATTTTATTTCTTAAATCTATCCCCATGAATGCTGGCTCCAGCCACACTGGCTTCCTTGCTGTTTCCCCAACACGCCAGCCATGATCTGCCACAGGACCTTTGTATTTAATGCTGCCTTGAATGCTCTTCCCCATCCTTCTGCAAGACTGTCTTCCTCACATCCTTCAGACTCAAATACAAGCTTCTCACTGAGACTATTCTTGGCTACCCCTCTGTAATTTCACCCCTCCTTCTGGCCCTATAACATTTTATATTGTGCTTCCCTATTTTTGTTGTTGTTGTTGTTGTTGTTCTCTTTTCCTTTGCACTTATCAGTATTTAATATGGTACAGTTGACTCTTGAACAATATGGGGGTTAGGAGCCACAAGCCCTGTGCTGAAAATCCATGTGTAACTTCTGACTCCCCCTCAACTAAACTACTAATAGCCTACTATGGACCAGAAGCTTTACTGATAACATTAACAGTCAATTCACACATATTTTGTATGTTACATGTATTATATATTACATTCTTACAGTCAAGTAAACTAGAGAAAAGGTCAAGAAAATCACAAGAGAAAATACCTGTATAGTATTGTACTGCATTGAAAAAAATCCACATGTAAGTGGACCCAAGAAGTTCAAACCCATTGTAGTTCACGGGCCAACTGTATACATTTTACTTATTGTTGACACCCCCCCCCTTCTCTCTCTCTCTCTCTCATGTCACTTTCCTGAGGGCATGGTAGGGTTTATTTCCTCTGTATTCCCAGTGCTTAGAATGGTCCCAGTCCCATTGAGGAACTATGATGTCATCACGTAAAGCACTTGATAAATAAGGCTGGAGGGAAGGAAGAAGTTTTATGAATGATTTTTGTTGGCTTCTACCCATCATAATTGACCTCCTCCACATTTTAGACAACCCAGTGTAAGCTAGCAATCAGTCCACTCCCTGCACAGAACAGTATGATTCTGAGGTGAATTTTGAAGCTCATGGTTGCTGGCAGGCTTCAGAGTTGGTGAACTCTCATATTTGGTGTAGACAGGCGTGTTCCATGAAACCAGTGAACGCCCCATCTCTACACCCATCTGCTATTTCGTACATTTCTTAAGACGTCCACGTCTATCTAGTAATAGATGCAGCCTGATGGATTTCTGGAAGGCTAAAGGCAGAGTGTATTTGCTGTGAGATAGGTAAATGGAATCTTTGGGACTGAAATTCCATTATCTTTTGTCCATGGATAAAAGGTGTATGATTTACTTATCATTTAATCCCACATACAGCATTGGCAGTAGTGCTAGGTGAGGGGGTGTGAGGAGAGGGACTTGTAAATAGTGATAAGATGATGGGAATGTAAAACTCAGTCTGGCAGGGTCTGCCTGGGATTTTGCTGAGACCACAGCAATACTTAATTAACTGCAAACATTCTATTCAAGATAAGACTATAACAGTTGCCTTGGGGAAAATTCTTTTGAGTCAATATTTGTTTGATCTTTCATATAGTATTTTGGCTCTGCTATTCATGCAATAGCAAAGTTCCTATTATACATGCCATTTTCAAGGATTTGCTGTATTTACCTACCCGGTCAGTCCTGGAGGAGGGAGAGGATTAGAATCACTGTTTAAATAGAGGTTCGGAGGGGTTTCAAACAAATCTTTAAAAGTGGAAATCCTTCATTTCAACCAGTTGACAAACAATTATTAAAAACCAGGTTAAGGGACGCCTGGGTGGCTCAGTTGGTTAAGCGGCTGCTTTCCGCTCAGGTCATGATCCCAGCGTCCTGGGATCGAGTCCCACATCGGGCTCCTTGCTCGGCAAGGAGCCTGCTTCTCCCTCTGCCTCTGCCTGCCACTCTGTCTGCCTGTGCTCGCTCGCTCTCTCTCCATCTCTCTCTGACAAATAAATAAATTTTAAAAAAATTTAAAAAAAAAAAGGTTAAGGGGGTGCCTGGGTGGCTCAGTGGGTTAAAGCCTCTGCCTTCAGCTCAGGTCATGATCCCAGAGTCCTGGGATTGAGCCCCAAATGGGGCTCTCTGCTCAGCAGGGAGCCTGCTTCCTCATCTCTCTCTCTGCCTGCCTCTCTGCCTACTTGTGATCTCTGCCTGTGATATTAAAACAAAAAACAAAAAACAAACAAAAAAACCAGGTTAAGTACTCCGGGGGATTTCAAAATACAGAATGAAATCTTTGCCCTCAGTTTGCTTCTCATCTAGCTGTAGAAATAAGACTTCGGTCAGTATATGTGACATGATACATATGCTAAATGATGACAATGGCTATGATTTACTGGATAAGTAACAGCACCCAGCACTGTCTTGGAGCTTTTCTAACCCTGGACTCGCTCATCTCATCCCCCAGTCGCCCAATGAGGCAGGTGCTATTGGATTAAAGTTTTGCATAAATAGTGCTATGGGAGCTTGGAGAAAGAGGATACCAGGGAAGCAGAAGCACGTGAAGGAGAACTTGGAGAAGGACGTCTCTCAATCTACATCTAACAATTGGGAATGGCTGAGTAAAATGAGGAAGGGGACATAATGGGCATTTGTGGTTTTTGCTTGTAATATCACTTTTCTCTCTTGAAAGTTCTTTAAGTCTTCCTAGACTCTCAGCACACGTTTCTGGTGAAAGAGACAGTAAACAATATGTTGGTAAAGTGGACAGAACATCAGTGTGATAGTGCTTGGAAGAAGAATAAAGAGGGGGCACCTGGGGGGCTCAGTCGGTTGGGCGTCTGACTCTTGATATCGGCTCAGGTCATGATCTCAGGTTTGTGGGGCTGGGCTCTGTTGGATGTGGGTCCATTTCTCTCTCTCCCTCTCCCCACAACTCTCCCTTAAAAAAAAAATAGGGGCACCTGGGTGCCTCAGTGGTTAATAAGCGTCTGCCTTCAGCTCAGGTCATGGTCTCAGGGTCCTGGGATCGAGCCCCACATCGGGCTCTCTGCTCAGGGGGGAGCCTGCTCCCCTCCACCTCTGCCTGCCTCTCTGCCCACTTGTGATCTCTCTCTCTGTCAAATAAATAAATAAAATCTTTCTTAAAAAATAAATAAAACAAGAAAAGGAAAGAGTGCTGAGGTGCTGGTAGAGGGGATTTGTAATTTTAAATAGGGTGGTCTGGGAAGGCGAACAGGCATTTGAGTGAAGAGTGGAAGAGAGAGGAGAGACCTGTAAAGTCACCTACGGTAAGAGCCTTCTAGGCAGAGAGAACTAAGGTCCTAGGCTGGCAACTCATCTGCCTTGTTCAAGGCACTTCAGACTGGCTAGAGAGGAACAAGCAGGGAGAATGGTCTGGGTGATGGCTTTAGGTGCAGTGCCTGCCTAGTTACCATTGCTTGGGGGCGGGGGGGCTGTAATGTGGGAGGGGCTCATCAGACTTGGGAATGAGGGGAATGGCCCTTTGGCAGCTGTTACTACTTTCTCCAGCCCTATGCAGCTGTAGCTCCTCTTGCTTTTAACTGGCAGGCCCAGCTTGGTGGCTCTCTGTTCCTGATCCATTGCTGATGTGGGCAGAGGCCCTCACACCCACTGAGTGGCAGGTAAAACCAGCCACGGGAGCTCGAGCCCTGGGTGAGAACACCCACGTGAGCTGAACGGCACTCCCGCCACAACCCTCACGATGTATTTTTGGCCTATAATTTTGAGTGTTTTGCATTTCCAGCGTGGCATGGACATTCCTGCTGGAAACGCAGCCCTCTTGGCGGGGTCCAGCACTGTGCCCGGTTCTCGACATCCTCCCCGCCAGGCCCACGCCTGTGTTGCTGGGAGTTAGTGCTGGTTTTGGGCTGTATCTGTGGCTCTTGGGGGGCTCTGTAGAGAGTTAGGAAGAGCTACTGTGCTGCTGTAGCCTCCTTTACTCCAGTGTTTCTTGGTTCTCTCCCTACCATTGCCTTGTCAACTAACAGACGTGGAGACTGGAATTGGGCATGGTTGACTCTGGTTCTGCAGACACATCTGCTAGACTGTTGGCTTGCTCCTTGAGGCTGAGCTGGGACGTGGGTTTGTCTGTCTCTGACCGTTCACCTTGCTCCCACACAGCTGAGCCAGTCCGTTCTAAGCACAGGCTAGACCTGAAAGCGAGAGGATGGGGCTCTGGAGCTGGGGGAGATAAAGATCCCCATGGGGTGACAGCTGTGTGGGTGGAGAAGGAGGGCAGACATGAGCCATCAAGGGAAGGAAGCCTCAGCAGAATGCGGGATGGTCTGCCTTATGGTGATGTGGTAAAAAATAGAGCCCAGACAAGCATTTAAGGGTGTATGGATGAATATCAATTTAGAAGTTGCAAATGCCACATGCACTTTCAGAGCGTCCTAGAGCTGAGTCAGGACCAGGTTACAGAAGAATGTGTTTTCTGCAGAACCCCTGCCTGGGAGGGTGCGGGAGGGACAGAGTCAGTGTGGGTTAAGATGAGAACAGACCTCGGAGTTAATGTTTACTCTAAAGGTCAGCCGCGGGGTCACTCCTGTGAGTGTGAGGACACACCCAGGAGCACACACACACTGTACACACATTCCCTCCCTTTCCTGTCTATGGTTTCTGATTTCAGCTGCAGTTTCTTCTAGACGGATCTAAAATGCCAACTTGAATGAGGTTCGTAGGAACAAAGATAGTGCGAATGGACCCGATTCTCAAATTTACAGGCCAGAGATTGAGGTGATCGAAAGTTCTCTGCATTTGCTCCCTGTTCCCAGCAGTGGGACCCAAGTTACTAGGGTGCACATAGGTTATTTGAATCTACTATGAATCACTGTATGCTATGGGGCCCTTCCAGGGCTGGAGAAGAGTAATTGGGTTGAAACATGTTATAATAAAAAATGTAGTATTGGCATGGTCCTAGAAGCTGGCTGAACTAAGGGATATTCCCTCTTTGAAGAAAGATGCAAACTTATTTAAGGTAAGTGGTCTCCTGGGCCTCCCACTTACTTTCCTGGGAAGGGATTAATTTGATTTAACGTTTATTGAACTTCCAGAATATCCTATGAAATGCTTTAAAATTTTGAAATACGATTTGTTTTCTGAATAGGTAATTCACTCACACCCGTTCAACATTTAAAAGTTGCAAAACACTCTCCAACTCCTCTCCTCCAGTTGGCCAGTTTCTTCCTCAAGGCAACCCATGTTACCAGTTTCTGATGTATTTCAGAATCTATCAGGGTTTAAGCTTTTAAAGAAAAGACACCTTGTTTTTTCTTAAGAACTTTGCCTTTCATAAAAACAAAGGGAGTTAATCATTTATAGCTGCATTTTGGGAACTTTTGTGATGACAAAATTCCCAGATGCTGAAATTTTCCCGGAGTGTGGTCCTCAGACTAGCAGCAGTAACTAGCCCCTGGGAGCTTGCTGGAATATGGGATCTCAGGAGCTGCTACCCCCAGCCCCCAAGGCAGAATCAGCCTTCCGTGGATCACAGGAGATTCAGAGGCACTTGGAAGTTTGAGAAGCCACTGCTGTGTATCCTTTTCTTACCATTGGCCTCAGGTGGCAGACTGACTGAGGTCCAAGTGAAATGGAGAGAGGGAGAGATGGTCTTAGTAGAGCTCTCCCCACGTTATTCTTCACGATTGTTGCTAAAGTTAAATGATGGTGATCTCTTCTTAATTTGCAGCACAGATCTAGGTGGTCTATGAGCTTAGTGATTTTGATTGTGAAATTGAAAATCTTTCTCTCCCTTTCTCTCATTTCCCGTGAATTGTTCTTAAATCTTGGGCACTTGCTGGAAATTCCTTATGGGGCTGCAGGTCCCAAGTAAAGAAGTAGTAAACAGGTGATAGAAAAACCTAGAAACAGCCAGTCAGGTTTAGGTTGACAACTTGTGTTTTGATGGATATGTATGTTGCTGGCTGTGGTTTTTAAATTGTGTTTTGCAGTATTTATGTACATTTGATTACAACTCAATGTTTTTGAGCGTCTGAGCCATTAAGTGTATGTTTGTACTAATTTCAGTGTGGTGGAGTTAAAGAGTTTATGGGATTCTGAAAAAAGACAAACTTTTAAAAAGTTGTCAAACTTTTGACAGGAAAGAAGGAAACTTGTTTGTTCTGTGTGATTGGAGAAATAGAGGGCAGAAATTATTGAAATGATGGACGAACCTGTAAATTAGTGCAGTTTGACTATGACTGAGTGTGACTAGGAACTTGAGAAAAAAATTCACAAAAAGGAAATTAGAAATTATCATAAGACTATATCTTTTATAATTAAATATTTCTAATCACTAAAGGATTTACATTCTAAAAAGCAGGTGAGATATACCTGTATTCTATATGTATCCATTGCTAATGAGATACTTTTTGGGGAGTATTGTGGCAGAGTTAGAGGGGGAGTGAAAATGGGCAGAAACAAAAGCAAGTAAGAACAAAGCCTGACCCTCTTCTAGGTGAGACAGATAAGCCTAGGGTCAGGGCCAGATTTGCACAAGGAAGCAGGAGGCTGAAGGGAGGGGCAAGTCCAGGAAAGGAAGGGATTCTAGGAAAGAATGGGTTTTGAATATGGGAAAGTAAAATGTCAGGATTTAACCCTGCAATGCATGAGAACCCTTTTGGCAGTCCATTATTGACAGCTTTAAAATTATTTGCTCATTTGGATAATTACACCAGGACAAATTCTAACTCTAGAAATCTATTTTCAAGGAATGTCTGAAATTTAAAAAAAATCTTTGGCATAAAGATGTTCTTTAACATGTGATTTATAATAAAAATGGAAAGTGAGTTAATTAACAAAAGGGGAAGGATAAGTAAATTCTACATCCATAGGATGGACATTTTATAGCTACTGTAATATTTATGATCTACATTAGTATGAACCAGGATAAGGATTGTTTGGAAAAGATAGGAAGCAATGTTGATTATGAGATGGGAAGTTTTTCAGGGGCGCCTGGGTGGCTCAGTGGGTTAAAGCCTCTGCTTTCGGCTCAGGTCATGATCCCAGGGTCCTGGGATCGAGCCCCACATCGGGCTCTCTGCTCATCAGGGAGCCTGCTTCCTCCTCTCTCTCCCTGCCTGCCTCTCTGCCTACTTGTAATCTCTGTCTGTCAAATAAATAAATAAAATCTTAAAAAAAAAAAAGATGGGAATTTTTTAAAAGACTGTTCCGGATCTAATAAATATACTATATTAAGGATGTACTATCTGAAAAAGTAGAATAAAAAATCCTCACTCTAATTTTTTTTTTTTAAAGATTTATTTAGGGAACGAGTTTGAGAGCGCACATATACACATTCCCGTGCATAGTGGACGGGCAGAGGAGGAGGGAGAGGAAGAAAGAATCCTTAAGCACTCCATGCTGGGTGCGGGGCCTAATGCAGGCCTTCATCCCAGGACCCTGAGACCATGACCTGAGCTGGAATCAAGAATTGGCCACTTAACTGACTGAGCCACCCAAGTGCCCCCCAAATCGCTGACTCTAATTAAAGAAAAAAAAAAAGACCAAGAGTAGAAAATGGACAGAAAACTTGAGTATCCTTATTCAGTGGAAGATGTTATCATGAATATTTAAAATCTGAGGTGTTCAAGGCATTTTTGTAAATTCCTTAAAGGTAGCTTAAGCTTACAAAATGCTGGGGTTGGAGTTACTTATGTAGGGAGGAGGAAGAAACCCTTAAAAGGGAGAAGTGAGAACATTACTAACCTAGGCTGTGCATAGTTTGCAGGCCTCCTTCACCTCCATATATGTGCTGCAGGCATTTGCAATTTGTGGAGAGAACAACCTATGCCCCTGGCTATAGATCGCCAGGCCGCTGGCTGGAAGGAATGGCTATGGCCAACTTAGTGACCAGTGTCCTGCTAAAGGACACAGAAGGCCTTGACAGCTCATCTTTAATTCCCAGGAAGTCCCTTGCAATCTTGAAATAACAAAGCAAAAAGTCGTGTTGGGTATGCACTGGGAGCATCAGCTGCCCCTAGGGATGGTCTGCAGAAAGCTCTGGAGAGTGGGGCAACTTCCCAGCAGCCCGGGAAGGTGAGGGCTTGGGTTTCTAGCGTGGCTTAGAGAACCATCTGGACATAATTGATTAACTTAAAAGAAATTCCCTTTGTATTAGGAAACCATTTTATTTCTGTAACACTTCAATTTTTTTTTTAAAGACCGTGTGATCTATAGTAAGAAGTGGTGTCTGCTGGAGTAACTCTTCAAAGGGCTGTTTTTAAGTGATTTGAAGGGAGTGGCTTTTAAGGTTTTTGTCCTTTCTTCAAGTGCTAGGTATCTTTGTAGTGGATAAATTGCAAATTTAACAATGGAGAACTGGTGTTAATCACTCTGGCCTGTACCTTTCAGCTTGTCATTTGCCAAAAGTGATCTGGTGTCCCTGAGGAAGAAGGGGAGTTGGATGGGCATCAAGTCCCAGAGGCGTATCCTGGGGCTAACGTGAGCCGTTGTTCCCTGAATGGAACTGCTGCTGTTGGTTTGAGAGGCTCCATCCTCCCTAAATAGCAAAGGTACATTCTAGAATGTATAGCCTGGTAGGCTGACTGGAAAATGTCTGTCATAGTGCCACAGTGTCGGGCCAAAAGAACATACTGGGAGGACTGAGGGAATCCCAGACGGAGGAGGGAGTGATAGTCTCCCCAGGCATCCCCAGCCCCCACCCCAGGTGCCATGATGCCTGGATTGAGGCCTGTTTCCTGCTGTAACCAGTTCTTCATTTGTATTGGCCTTAGTTTCCCTCTCTGTTCATGAAATGCTTTGCCCCTATCCTCTCTCTGTGTTGGAGGCCACAGTTCCTTTCTGTAAACCAATGATTTGAAATGTGGAAGTTACCGTGGTCCTTTTTGGGGATTAAATTGATGACCTTGGTCTTCTCAAGCTATCGACCGGTCTGCTTCCAAGGCTGGCGCACACATGGAGGGCAATACTCCTATGCATTATACCGGAGAGGAGCCTAGAGCCTTTGATACTCATTTCAAGGGTAGTCCTGGGAGTCGGCTAGTTTTAAAATTCAGAAGAGCAAATAGAAATTTCTAAGCTAGTTTTTACTAAATTTTCACCTTTAAAGACCAGGAAGTATTACCACTGAGTGGGGTACCTTCGAACTCCACTTTGCGCACTGCATGCTGAGCTCTGTGAGGACAAGGCTAGGCTCATTTCATCCATGCCTGGGTCTGATTGTCAGCTCTAGACTGACATTTACTGGTGCTCAGTATTTCTTACATGAGTGGATTGCCATTTCATAAAATTTAACTGTAAGCATATTGTTGTACCAAATACTAAATTTAATCCAGACACTACTGATGTTTGCTACAATTTGGACTTTGGCCATAGCTGGCACATACCAGAGATCAATTCATAAAACCCACCTCTAACACTGATTGCTTGTAGAGGCTCATTTTTATTTTCTATGGCCACACTTGAAATGGACAATATCATGCAAAGTTTTCGCTAGACGGATGTTTTTGGAAGAGATTGTAGATGACTTCCATATTACATTCAGAAGTGAGTCTGAACTAGCCTCCCTTAAAGTGTTATTACTTATTAAAATGCCATTTCTATTCATATTCTTTTTTCCCCTTGCCTCATTTTCAGTAGCTGCATTCTTTTTAGTAGATTTAGGCCTTTGAAAAGTAATTCATTCCTGCAGTGGGAATTAGGAGTCTGGGGGGAAGGTATGCTAGAGTTGGCTGAGATTTGTAGGATGGGGAGACACTCTTGAGGACAGACTAGCCACCTTTTAGACAGAACCATCCTAAGCCATCTCAGAGGAGCTAGCAGGCTCCTAGGGTGGGTGATTTTGTCATTTCTTTCATGCTTTGACTTCTCACAACTTTTTGCAGCAGATACTTTTTTCTTGGTTTCTGAATTCTAGTGAGGGCTTTGTGTCTGAAAGCCATCGTTTATTTCTCTGTACTTGTTTCTTCTTCTCCGAGATAAAGCTAAAACTGCCCTGTTAACCGACATGGCCAGGCCTGCTGGCTGAGGAGATGGATTCATTTGCTAGGGCTGTCGTCACAAACTAACACAGCCAAGTGGCTTAAACAACGGAAATGTGTCTGCTCCCACTTGGGAGGCTGGGATTTTGAGATGTTGGTGTCCATAGGCCCCTGTTCCCTTTGAAGGCAGTTGGATCTGTTCCAGGTCTCTTTCCCAGCTTATGGTACTTCCTGTGGCAGTGTAATTCCAGTCCTCACACGAGGTCCTCTGTGGTGTGTGTGTGTGTGCATGTGTGTCTGTGCCCAAACTTTCCCTTTTTATAAGGATGCCAGTCATATCGGAATAGGACCCACCCTAATCCAGAATAACTTCATTTTAACTAGTCCCATCTAGAAGGACTCTGTTTCCAAATAAGGTCACATTCTGAAGTACTGGGTGTTAGGACTTCAACATACAAATTTGGGGTGGGGGGAGGGGCGACACCATTCACCCCATAACATGATGCAAGGAGTTCAAATAGGATCAGGAGGTCTGAAGTAGCAGGCTGTGTCCTTTCTCTCAAGTTCTCGGTTCTTCCTTTTTTAGAATCCAGTGTCTTCGGAGAAATGCCAGCCTGGGACACATACATTTGCTGTCTGACTGGGCCCCCATCTAAAAAGACCAGTCTGAAGTTAACATCCGCGGAGTCTTGATTTAATCAGAATGTTTTTCTATCAGGACATTAGTAACCTCCAGTCTCTTCCTGAGTTCAGCAGCCACCAGGCCAAGGTGCAGGATCCAGGTCTGCTACTGTAGACAGACGAAGACATGGCTGCCTCAGCCGACTGCTGCTGGGCCTTGTTTGTTCACTGGCTTCTTTGAGATCCCAGATAGAAGATGTAATAGAGGATCAAAGGCCTTTGTAATTATCCCCGTCCCCCTCCCCGCCAGCGATTCTTGCTAATGCCTGTGGAGTTGTTTGTACGGCCATTGCAGGGACTGGGTCTAATTTCACTTTACATACAGACTGTGATGTTGGCTCCTCGGTGCCCTGAGCTCTCACTTGCTTTAAGCGGATGACTATGTTACCACAGTCTTTTGGGGGGGTAGGTGTGGTGGTGGAGGGGTGGGGAGGTGTTACGGAAGTCCTGTCTCTTGGTGAAGGGGAAATTCCATTGTCTTCCTATTTTTTACATTTTTTTTGAGATCTCCTTGACCTATGACATTATATTAGTTTTAAATGGGCAGCCGAATGGTTTGATACTCATGTAGATTGCAAAATGATCACAAGTCTAATTAATATTCACTACATATAGTTACAACATTTTTTTTCTTGTGGTAGAAACTTTTAAAGTCATTGTGCTGTATATTACATCTCCATGACTTGTATATTTTATAACTAGATGATCGTACCTTTTAACTCCCTTCACTCATTTTCCCCACCACCCATCTCCTGCTCCTGACAGCCACAAATCTGTTCTGTGTATCCGTGAACTTGGTTTTTTGTTTTTTAAATTCCACATATAAATGAAGTCATGATATGGTTTTTGTTTGACTGGTTTCACTTAGCATAATGCCCTAAAGGTCAATCCATGTTGTTGCAAATGGCACGATTTCATTCTTTTTTATGGCTGAATAATATTGTTATATGAAAAATATATACCGTATTTTATTTGCCCATTCACCTGTTGATGGACGCTGAGGTTGTTTTTCTGTCTTGGCCATTGTAAATAATACTGCAATAAACATGGAATGGTATATATCATTTTGAGTTCCTGTTTTCATTTTCTTTGGATAAATACTCAGCAGTGGATTTACTGAGTCATAAGGTAGTTATATCTTTAATCTTTTGAGGAACCTCCATACTGTTTTCCATAGTGGCTGCACCAATTTACCTTCTCAGGACGACACAAGGGTTCCCTTTTCTCTGCATTCTTGCCAACACTTGTTATTTCTTGTCCTTTTTATAATAGCCTTTTTAACAAGTGTGAGGTGATCCTGCATTGTGGTTTTGTCTTCATATATTTTTTTAAGATTTTATTTATTTATTTGACAGACAGAGATCACAAGTAGGCAGAGAGGCAGGCAGAGAGAGAGGAGGAAGCAGGCTCCTTGCTGAGCAGAGAGCCCGATGTGGGGCTCGATCCCAGCACCCTGGGATCATGACCTGAGCCGAAGGCAGAGGCTTTAACCCACTGAGCCACCCAGGCGCCCTGTCTTCACATTTTTTAATTAAACTTTTTATTGAAGTATAACCTGAGTGCACAGAGAAGAGTGCAGTTCAGTGAATGTTCACACACTGAACATCCCTGTATTACCATCGAGCAGAGACCCTCCCTGCCCATTGTACCCCTTCCTACTCCCTAGTCCTCTTTCTAAAAATAACTACGATTTTAAATTCTAACAGCATTAGTTATTCTCACTTGGTTTGAATTTTATTTATATATCTACATACTTGGGAATATATTTAAATTAAAAAAATTTAAATAAAGTACTTATTTTGTATAGTCACGGTATGTACTTTTTCAGTGCCTGGCTTATTTTGGTCAACATTATATGAGATTTAGCCATGTTGTGGCCTCTAGGGATGACCATTTATTTTATAGGGGAGGAAATAGAGTTTTTCCCTTACTCTTCTGAGTTCTTGACTGAGAACCTTTAAATAAAAGAGTAACTGGATGCCTGGGTGGCTCAGTCGTTAGGAATCTGCCTATGGCTCAGGGCATGATCCTGGAGTTCTGGGATCCAGCCCTGCATTGGGCTCCCTGCTCAGTGGGAAGCCTGCTTCTCCCTCTCCCTGCTTGTGTTCCCTCTCTCGCTGTGTCTCTCTCTGTCAAATAAATGAAATCTTAAAAACAAAAAAAAAGTAACAAGAGAAAAACAGTTTACTAACATGTATACCTCATGTATACATGAGAGACACTGAAAGAAAAGTAATTCCTTGAGGCAGTTTAGAATTCAGGATTAAATACCATCTTCTCATGGAAGCAAGAGTGGGATATAGGGCTTCTAGGGGAGAGCAAATGATTTTTAGGAAAGCCAAAGTAAAGGGCCCCTAGAAGAACAGAAGAGAAGTAGGATAGTTTGTGACAAAGTGTGGGTGTGGTGTTGACCTTCCGTCGTCTTTCCTGTGACAAGAGTCTGTCTTCCTGGTTGATGAAACTCCTGGGAGGATATTTATGATAATTGAGCTACTTATGGAGGATCTGTCTTTAGGCAGATTGGGGAGTTTGGAGATGGCCTCTCCTCGCATTTGCTGTTTTTCAAGTGCCTCCAGCTCAAGCTGTCCTATCCCTGCTCCCTAAGTGGCCCACTTTGGTGGCGAGTCCTAAACGCCTGTGGTCCTCTTTTGGGGTGGCATATTCTGCTACTCTTCAGTTCGAATCGCTGTATGATATTCTGGTGTAGCTTTCGTATTGGGAGGAAGTTACTGTCTTCTACATAGTGACCATGGACGTAAGTGCTGCAGTCACTTGCTGGATGGTTTGCCATGCTTTTTGGGTACATGTTCATGTAATTCAGCTCCTGCCCTTCAAGATTTGGACGCCTGCCTAGCTTCCTTGGGGTTTGAAGGTCTTTTTTCCTCTTTATTATATCCCTATGGTGTATTTGAAACTCAATTTTACCCTCTTAGTAACTTTCTGCAGTAACTTTAAGGACAGAAACATCTCCTTAAAGTCTTCTGAATGTTCTGCCACTAATGTGGGAAGAGCCATGAGCAACGGCAAGTGGCTGGATTCGCCATGGCCAGATTCGCTATGGCCTGAAGGAACAACTCGGTGAAGTAAGAGATCTTTGCTTCTCTGGCTCTGATTGCTATGGTAAACATCAGGAAGCAAGCTGGGATTTTAATTGTAGTACATTCTTTCTGATGATAAATGATTATGGATGCCTAAACAGGCAAGAATTTGAGGGGTGATTTGCGTTAATGGTTTTCAGGGGAGAAAGGGTGAACCTCCTTCTGCCCCCAGTACCAATTACCTTTTTTTTTTTTTTTTAAGCAAAGATAACTGACTCTCCCTTCCTTGAATGTGAATAATATCACAAATTAGTTTTTAGCCTTGGCTTACAAGGAGTGTTTCAGTCAGTAGTTGATTGTAGTAGGTAACGATTTGCGAAAGATTGATCACATCTGGAATTCCATACACTGTGGTACATGTCAGACACTATGTCTGGTGCATAGTAAGTACTCAAGAACTGTGGTTATCTTTGTTACTGGAAATTATTTGGGATTTTCCTTGTGCCAGCCAGAGGCCCAGGGTGGCTGGACTCCATTGTGTGGTTAATAATTACCATGTAGTTAGGCCACTGGAAGAGCTTGTCAGGGAACTTGGCTGGGCAAGGCCATAATTCAGGCCTCCATTTCTACCTCATTGCCTGTAGGAAATAAGGAATCCGGGGTGTGGAACAGCTTTCTCTCTCCTTGCCTGGGTGCACCTGGGTGTGCCCTCCATGAAGGAAACCAGATGCATGCACATGGAGCAGAGGCAGACAGCCCTATCTCCCAGCTAGAGTCTGGAGACTCTGGACAGAGTATCCTTGAATGGGAATAAAGTAGCACAGCTTGTGGGATGGGGTATCACAGTAGAGCTGTCAAGACAAAAAGAAATAGTTTCCCCCAGACCATGCCACTATGCCACACCCAGCAACAGCATTTTCTTTATCTGCTCCTGTTTCTCTCACGTTTCAGACATCAGAGCACTTCATCCCTAAATATTTCAGAAACCATCTTCTAAGAGTAAGGACCTTTTCCCTTCATTACTTGAATATGATATTACACCTAAGCAAATTAACAGTGATTGTTTTATTATGCTTTTCAAATTTTCCTGCCTATTCAAAAATGTCTTAGAGGGGTTTTTTTTTTGTTTTGTTTTTTTAACGGTAGGATCTAATCAAGGTTCATTCTTTGCATTTGTTATGTCTCCTTTGTCTCTCTTAGAACATCCTGCACATCAACTTCTTTAACTTTTTTTGGAGAGTCTAGCCTAGTTGTCTTGGAGTATGTCTTGCATTCTTTATGGGTTTCTTGATGGTTTCCTCATGTGTTATGTATGTATTCTATCTTCTGTATTTCCTTAAACTGGAAGTTAAGTCTAGAAATGGGAATAAATTCAGGTGAAACATTGTCTTAGTCCATTCAGGCTGTTACAACAAAAATTCCATCAACTGGGTGACTTTTTTTTTTTTTTTAAAGATTTTATTTATTTATTTGACACAGAGAGAGAGAGATCACAAGTAGGCAGAAAGAGGGGGAAGCAGGCTCCCTGCTGAGCAGAGAGCCCAACTCGGCGGGGCTTGATCCCAGGACCCTGAGACCATGACCTGAGCCGAAGGCAGAGGCTTAACCCACTGAGCCACCCAGGTGCCCCTTGACTGGGTGGCTTTCTAGACAGGAATTTATTTCTCCTGTGTCTGGAGGCTGGAAGTCCAGGGTCAGAGAGCCAGCATGGCTGGGTAAGGGTCCCTTCTGGTCTGCAGACTTGTCATTGTAGCTTCACATGCTGGAAGGAGTTAGGGAGTTCTGTGGAGCCTTTTTTTTTTTTCTTCAACAAGGCACTAATTCGTTCATGGGATTAGCTCCACCCTCCTGACCTAATCTTGTCCCAAAGGCTCCACCTCCTAATAACTAACACCCTAAGAGTTAGGATTTTAACATAGGAATTTTGGGGGACACAAACATTTGGACTATAGCAGACATTTTGCCCAAACCCTGTGGTGGGTGATGCTGTGAGTTGCCTACTGCCGAATGTCCTACTGTCTCAGTATTACTGATGTGGAACTGCCAGATCTTTCTACTGCAAAAGTACATTTTTTCCTTTGCAATTAATAAGAATTTGTGGGGTGGTTTTTGGCAAAGTGCAAATATCTTGTTTCCTAACAGCTTTTCAGCCAAGCTTTTGAGCTTCCTTTGATCCCTGCCTCAAGCTATTACTCTGGTGTTGCAAAATGGGGGTTTTGTAATTCTTTCGGTGCTTCCACAATGAGCTGCTGGCCTTCTTTTTTTTTTTTTTTTTTTAAGATTTTATTTATTTATTTGACAGAGATCACAAGTAGGCAGAGAGGCGGGCAGAGAAAGAGGAAGGGAAGCAGGCTCCCTGCTGACAGAGAGCTCAATGCGATGTAGGGCTCAATCCCAGGACCCCAGGATCACAACCTGAGCTGAAGGCAGAGGCTTTAACCCACTGAGCCACCCAGGCGCCCCGCTGCTGGCCTTCTTTAAACATTTTTCCTCATTCACCCTTTTTGTGAGTATCATTATAGATTTGTGGTTTTTTTTTTTTTTTTTTTAAATATCTAATACATTGAAAGCAATTACGTCTGTGGTTCTTTTTGATACTCTGGTAATCCTTCATGTTGAAGGACACATGTTTTGCTAAATGACAAATTCTGCTTGTAAAAAAGTGGAGCCCTTTCAAATAGCTTGTTAACTCTAGGCACCTGGCTTAGAAACTGGGATGTTTCGAGTATGCCAGCCCTGGGTTGTGTCTGTGTGGGGGGAGTTAGTTCTCTTTAAGGATCAGCTTTGTTCAGGGCAGTTGTAAAATTGTGGAACCTAAGAAGAGCTTTGATGCTGAGAATTGCCAAAGTAAAGCAAAGAGGAGAGTAAGGATTCCATCTGGTAACTTCTGTGTTAAGGTGACTTAAGTCTTTTTCTAATTGGAAGCATTTTATTAGCCTATTTCCAATTTCCTTCCCTTCCTTCCTTCCTTTCGTCCCTGAAGAAAAATGAAGAGTGGCCTGTGGGAGAGGACGGGAAGGTAGGTTCACAAGGCTCATCAGTGAGGACTGGGATCCCGCCCCCCCAAGGAGGAAGTTAGGCTCTCCATGCGTCTCTCTTAATGCAGGCAGCAGGAGAAAGGTCCATTAAAAACAACTCTATCAAAATCCAGGACATGGCCAGGAAGCTGTTCTCAGGGGCAGTGCCTGGGCTGTTTCAGTGCATGCATGGATGCACCTTAGCTCAAGGGTTTCAACCAGAGTGCAATGCAGCCCATTTTTTTTTCCTTCCAAAATGAAACGTTTCTAAACTATACTTCCCCACCCGCATACACATAAATACTTACCCGATGTCAAACAGCCTACCCATATTTACATACATTTGATGACAATGAAGCCAAAGGCAGCTACATCTAGAAAATGGGAAGGAGTCTCCTCGCTTGCTCTCTGCCTGATAGAAAGTCAAGGGAGAAAGATGGTTGGTTTGGGTTTGTGAATAGTGGGCTTTCTTGGCAGCGCTCCCCTCCACACATGCACTCCTTTCCTCCCAGCCTCGGGAAGGAAAAAGAGCCTCAGAAAATGAGCAGTAGTGGTGCCACGAGCTTCAAGGTATCACAAAGTACTAAGTTTAAAATCTGGTGCTTCCTCTCTCCTTCCTTTTTTCGGTCTTACTCCAGAGTAGTAGTCCCTTTGTGTTCCTAGTCTACCTCTTTCTTCCTCTACAAAATGCACCCAACAGTGTGTGATAGGAATGGAGATGACCTATTCTGGGAACCTACAATCTGTGACTCTGCCTTGACTTGTCTATTGAAAGGGTCAGGGAGGGACGCCTGGGTGGCTCAGTTGTTTGAGCGACTGCCTTCGGCTTAGGTCATGATCCCGGAGTTCCGGGATTGAGTCCCGCATTGGGCTCCCAGCTCCATGGGGAGTCTGCTTCTCCTTCTGACTTTCTCCTCGCTCATGCTCTCTCTCACTGTCTCTCTCTCAAATAAATAAATAAAATCTTAAAAAAAAAAAAAAGAAAGGGTCAGGGAATTTTTGTTTCTCTTTGCATATATTCCCGTTGTTTCTGTGGTGAGGATTTTGTGTCCTCACAAGATGTTGAATTACTGATAACAGGTTTATCCTGAAAAAAGTCTTTATATTTCAGAGCTACAGGAATCCATCCTTTAAAGAACTTAAATTTAGCCGAAGGCATTAACATAGCATAGATTCATATGCAATTGTATGGGCTTTTTAGCAAATGGACTGACCTTTGGAGAGTGGTTCAATTTCCAACTGACCACTGGGTCCTAATGACTTACATGGCAAAATGAAATCATTGTGCACTTAAATAATATGGCTAAATCGTCTTTTTGGATCACTTCTTTCCATTTTAGACCTGCTTTGTTTTGGCTCAAGCCAGAGGTCAGAGGTATTCACAGAATGTTAGGAATGGAAATGATCTTTATCAATACTGTCAGTACTCTAAACTTCTTCATGCAGGATTATTCATATTAAACCAGACGTAACAAAATTCTCTATGTAAGACTTAAATATGTGGTCCTACTACAGAAATCTTTTATTTTGAAGGAATATCCTGTTTCTTAACAAAGTTTATCTCAGACCATTGGGGAGATAACTCAGGAGACCCAATGATATTGTTTATATAAGGCAAGGCAAGGCATGTTAAATCTTTAAAACTTGTTACAAAAACACTAAGAATTTCTTTATTCATGTAATTATTTACTGATTTCTACTAAGTGCCTGGTACATGACCGGCATTGACATTTTGAAACCTACAAGCTGTAAGATCTGCATTCAGCAAGCAACATCAGTTGCAATAACATAAAGCCTTATGTATATTTTCATTTACACAATTGTGTTCATTCCATTATATCTCTGCATCATGTGAAGTTGAGGTTTCAGATCTATATGAAGGACCTAAATGAAGGGCTTTATCCTTATATGAATAAATAAGTGAGCAAATGAATAAATGATTTAAAAGACTGTACCTAGGGGCGCCTGGGTGGCTCCGTGGGTTAAAGCCTCTGCTTTCGGCTCAGGTCATGATCCCAGGGTCCTGGGATCGAGCTCCACATCGGGCTCTCTGCTCCGTGGAGAGCCTGCTTCCTCCTCTCTCTCCCTGCCTGCCTCTCTGCCTACTTGTAATCTCTGTCTGTCAAATAAATAAATAAAATCTTTAAAAAAAAAAAAAAAGACTGTACCTAACTGTCCATCTATGGTAGATTGATTTTGACCATCATTCTGTCTTACTGAAAGTCTTTGGATCTTGTTTCTGGCATATTACATTTATTTCTCTTTTTTGGTTGCAAGTTTTTGGTATTTTTAATAATCATACCACCTATAGCCTCATTAATGTTGTTAGCAGGACAAGTCTAAGGATAATGTCTTGAGCTATGCCTTTATGAGCTTCCCTTGGCATTCTTTGTTTCATATAGGGACAAATCTACCTAAGTATACTATAGTCCACTTTGTATTCTTCTTGTCATCAAATCATCTTTCCATCATTTTACCCATAAACCAACCAACATTTACTAGTGATTCCTGTGAGTCACATATTGTGCCACTTCTGCAATGGAGACCTAGAGAAGACATAGGTTGTAATCTGATACAGGAGAAAGTAGTATAAAAGGACAGTTTTAAGACTATGTGACAATTTTAATCCAATTTTGAGGACCACTGGTTTAGCAACAATTGGTTCAGGATGGTGATTTGCTTAGAAAGTTGGGTGATAGTTCATGGGAGCAACTGTTGGTGTCCAGATTAGTTGAGGGAGGCAAGGTTGGGAGGAAAGAAGAGCAGGAAGGAAAGAAAGAAAGAGATGGATAGAGAGAAAGCCTGTCAGACTGGAAAAAAATGCAGCTTTCAGGATCTGTTTTAATGTGTGTTGGTATAGGAGGAAAGTAAGAAAGCTGGAAGGACCGGAAGTTGGGATTGGTGTGGAGGTTTGAGCTAAGGTGTCAAAGGGCATGCTAAGGTCTAGTATATGGTTAGAGGTGATAGCAGAACTGGAGGGAAGGTGAAAATGTTGGTATTGAGGTCAAATAATTGCGATCCTAGGGTGTTGAGTAGGCTGTCTGGATGCGTGAGAGTCATCTTAGATGACAGTGGGGCTTGGGATGTCATGAAGACCATGAACCAATGTGGAAGTGACTAGGCAATCTTTATAAACCAAGACAGGTGTACAGTTCTGGAAGCGGCCTTGAAATCTGGGATTCATGAGGCAGATACTGTGAGTTAAAATCCTGTATCTGTTCTTCCTTGACGATATAATCATAATTTTTAGCTGAGAGCATAGCTGCCCAGATTAAGGCTACATTTCCCAGCCTACCTCGTAACTAGGTCAGACCATGTGATTAAGTTCTGACCAATAGAATATAAGTGGGAGTGGTACTTACGGTGGTTCTAGAGCTTCTTTAGGAGTCTTCTCTCTTCTGGCTGACTTTCATGTGCTTGTTCTTTTATGAAATGACAGCCCTCCTGTTCCATGAGGTAGACGATACTGCTGAGGGTAGTGGAGCAGTAAGTTAAGAAATAACCTGGGCTCCTCCTGACCTTGTGAAGCCCGCCCCTAGTAACTTTCCACGTGAGAGAGAAATGCAATGTCTTACCTCCAAAGGCCATTACCATCATGGGGTTCTGGGGTTCTGCCCTTATAGTCAAATGAATGCTTCACATAGCTCAGGACTGGGGGGAGAGGATAGCTAGCATCAGCGGGGGGAATAAGCAACAGTTCTAAGAGAGAGCCAGATTTCAGTTTAAGTCAGAAGGTGGAAACAGTGTTCTGAAACGAGTTTATGGATGCCAAAGGGCTATTTTATGTGGAAACAGGAGTGCCAGAAAGTACAGTAGAAAGCTTTGAGGAAGATAGCTACCAAAGAAAGCAAGGATGGAGAATAGTTCTGGAATGCTGAGATGGGAATTTACATTTTGGCAGAGATTGAAGAAGTCAGGGATGCAAGGCAAGCGGTAGAAGCTGACTTCAAAGACTCTAGTAGATATTTGATGTAGTCTGTATTCGTCCAGATGCAATTGACCCTAAACAGGTAGGAGGCCCGATTGGACTCTGGGTCCTTTTTGAAAAAATGGAAAAAGGCTTTGTAACTTCATTTCTAGAATGCCAGGGACATAATATAATCTTGAGGACATACTGTACATGTAAAGATCATAATTAGATTTGTTGAACCAAATATTCAAAGGATTGTCTGAAAAATACCTCCTCAACCCCAGGCAGATGGAAATGAATAGTTAGAGGAGAATGCCATAGCACATTGAAAGTAATGTGTGTTGGTGCTGAGGCCTGGGACAAAAATATGCCCTGGTCAGACGGGATCTCGTGATGGACTGTGTCAGAATACCCTATCAGCATTTATGTGAATAAGATTGGGACCAGTGTTCAAGAAGGAAATAAAGGTAATATACTGCCTATTATTCTGGGACAATCCCTGATGGTTTCTGATGATCTCTACTCTTTCTCTAAGTGCTCTTAGGCCATCTCTTTAAAGATCAAGGTTAGGGGTGCCTGGGTGGCTCAGTGGGTTAAAGCTTCTGCCTTCTGCTTAGGTCATGATCTCAGGATCCTGGGATTGAGCCCCGCATCAGCATCAGGCTGTCTGCTCGGCGGGGAGCCTGCTTCCTCCTCTCTCTCTGTCTGCTTGTGATCTCTGTCTGTCAAATAAATAAATAAAATCTTAAAAAAAAAAAAAAAAGATCAAGGTTAGGTATTTTCCCTTGGATTTGACATTTTGAGGTGCACATGGCTCACCATTCATTATCTAGACACGAGCTGGGTATCTTTAATCTCTTTCCACATGTGTATTCTCACATCGTATTTTGTTATCTGTGGTTCTTAGAATTTGTGATTTTTCTCTTTCCTCAAGACTGCTTTCTTGTATGTATTAGGAATCTGCACTTTACTTCTTCAGCTCTTGTGGGTGAATAATTTTCTTTTCCTGATTTATGACAGTCACTTTAAATTATTTTTTCCCATTGACTCCCAGCTCTACTGGTTTGGTGATGCATTTTTTGCTTCATCTGTGGATTTTTTTTTTTTTTTAAGATTTTATTTGAGATAGCAAGTGCATGAGAGCAGGAGGAAGGGGGAGGGTGAGAGAGAGGGAGAAGCAGGATGCCTGCCTGGCTGGATCCCTGGGATCATGACATGAGCCAAAGGCAGACGCTTAACGTACTGAGCCACCCAGGTACCCCCTCATCTGTGATTCTTAAGTTACTCAGACTCCTTTGCATCACCTTTGTCCTTCTAATTATAATGGAATAAGAATTTACTTGACTTTTGTTGTTGTTGGTACCAGATCTAATGGAATATGGCTTTGGTACCATGGAATTGATATAAAGTGGCAAAACAATAAATGGGTAAAATAAACATATATAATGATGAGATTTCTCCCAGCAAATAAGAAAATAATTATCTACTTAATTTTTGGTGTGGATTTAATTATTTTTGGTCCCTGTGTGTGAATGAATAAACATAAATAAATAGTACATAGAATAAAGCTCTTTTTTTCTTCCTTTTTAAATGTTTGTTGTGAAGATTTTAATACCAGAATGTAATTTCACTAAAAGTAAATGACTTCTGGACCTGAGAAAGATTGGACTCTGGGTCCTTTTTGAAAAAATGGAAAAAGGCTTTGTAACTTCATTTCTAGAATGCCAGGGACATAATATAATCTTGAGGACATACTGTACATGTAAAGATCATAATTAGATTTGTTGAACCAAATATTCAAAGGATTGTCTGAAAAATACCTCCTCAACCCCAGGCAGATGGAAATGAATAGTTAAAGGAGAATGCTCCTCTGGGGTTAACCACTTGGGCATTAAGTTCTGGATATGGTAGCTATTAGAGCAGGAGAGTAATTATGCATTTCCTGGAAGACTGAAATTCTTGAAAGCATTCATTAAGTCTCAGATGGATTCTTCTTTGGGAAGAAGAATGAATAAAATTAGATTTTACTTTAAACTTCGTTTAAATGAAAGGACATTTATGGACAATAAGAACACAAGCACCATTTGCAATCCCTATATTTTCACGTCCCATCCTTGTCAGTACGTAGGCCTAACTTGTTCATTGTCCTGAGGGGTCTTCAAATCATCACCATGTTGTTGTTCCATTGCTTGTCATTGCTTAGACTCTTGCCAAAGGACTTCTTAGGAGGAATGGGCTTGTATCAAGTAGCAACTCCAAAAATAGCTATCAGAACAATAAAGAATTAGCAAAATCTGTGTCCTCGTTCTGGCTCGTGTGACTTTTAATGTTTAAGAAATATTGTTTTAGAAGAGGACAGCAAGGACACACCATAGGTGGTAAAGTAAGACAAAGACGAAAGCTGAAAGGACATCTCTCTTCTTAAAAGGATAGTGTGCAGTCCCGCGTGATAGCATTCTCCCAGATAAATAAAGACATTTCATTGTTGCAGTGTAAATTTGTGTGTGTGTGTGTGTGTGTGTGTGTGTGTGTCTAGCTGGGCTTTTTTTCCGCCTCCACCCAAATGGGAGTTTGGTGAAGCTCAGCAGTGATTTGTATGTACTTGGTTTGAAAAATAAAACTTATTTACTCTTAGCTAATCGGGGTACTCATTGCTCTCTGTTTGATGTTCAAGACCTTGGATTCAGACGGAGAGCAAAAATAAAAATGCAGGCCCTGCAAGAGAGCACAAGACCAAGCAAGAGATGTCAAGGGACTGGAAGGGAGGGAGGGCCAAAGTGACAGTGAGAGGGGTGAGAAGGTAGTGGATAGATCAATAAAGGACACCAAAGGAATAGACAGATGAATGGGGGTGGATGGGGAGGAGATTATGCATGGAGGGAGAGAGGGAGGGAGGAAGGGAGGGAGGAAGAGAAAATGCAGAAACAAGTACAAGCAGGGGAGAGATAGGGAGAGAGAAAAATGGGAAGTAGGGAGTCAGCAAGTTTGTGGAGGTCTTGTGTTACTGCCTGAAGTCCCTCTTGGTGAGTCATCACAGAACAAAGTTTATTGGAAGCCAGTTAATGAATGGAAGACCATTGGAGAGAGAGAAGTAGCCGATTTACCCCTATGGGTTAAATTTCTTTGTTTCCACTTAGTGCCTGCTTTCACATCTTGAACTTGGGCTCTGAGCTACATTAATCATTACCGAATATTAATATGGAAATGAGTTTACTCTGTTGCAAGTCCCAGTTTCAATCAGTAAGTAATTATGAAAATTAGTCTTAAAGATGTTGTGAAAAGGTGTTGCTTTCCAGGCAATAATTAAAACTCTCAGCCATCTCTGGATGGTTGATTTTTTTTTTTTTTTTTTTCTTAAGGTGGTGGTGGTGGTGGTGTTTTCTTCTAAACTTTCTGCAGGTGGGAAAAGACTGAGTTGCTGCTAAGTTATTCATTAATGGAGGTAGGTAAAGTTTCCATCAAGAGGAGAGGGGAATGAGCAGAATGTTTTAGGACCAAAGATTAAAAGATCAGCTGCTTTTTTACCCAAAGGAAAGAATTTTAAGTTTGAATAGAACCTTCAAAACTCCAGATTTCATAGGTGTATTTTTGAGCCAGATCTTGAAAATGGAGCTACATCTCCATCCTCAGTGGTAGCCAATCAGACATGCTTGCCAATTTCAGTTTCTTGCAATTTGTAAACAGGTACTAAAAAATAGCAACATACAATTGTTATTATCACCATCTATGAAGTGCTGTGGTAGCTCTGCATTACTGTAGAAGTAGATCCTGAAAATCTTGGAGGCATGCTGCTCTGGTGACTCCCTGCTCCCCTCAGAAGAGAACTCTCCTGCTGGAAGAGCAGGACAAAGCCCCTTCGAGGCTCCTTCAGGTATGAAGCCTTTGAGATCATGGTATAGACACCTAGGTACTGGTCTTCAACTTTACATTTGCAAAAGTTGCAGGATCAGCAAGGTGTTGGGAAGGTCCTTTTCTTCATACCAGACATGGAAATGCACAAGGGTGGGGGGAAGGGATGCCAGGTAAAATAGAGGACATCCAGTTACACTTGAATTTCAGATAAACAATGAGTGAAACATTACTTGCTGCTTATATGAAACTCCCAGTAAATGAGAAAAAGTAACTCGATGGCTTTTCCTTTCTCAGTAGAAGGCAATGGCTGTTGATCCACCTGAATGGAATTTTGACTGCACCTCCTGTGTTGATTTGCTAAACTGACCAGCCAAGTTGCATCACCTCATCTGGGGAGTGCCAGACCCTATTAGACTGGGCTGGGCAGCAGTTGAGCCTATAGTTCCCAGGCCTGTGATGTGTGGATTTGTCCCAGAATCTTTGTACCTTCTTTTAGAAGATAGCATACATGTAACTGGGAATGAGTGTAAAAGGAAGAAGGCAGAATTTTTGAACTAGATCTCATCAGAGATTTATACAAGTTAGAGCTGGCAATAAAACAACCCTCTTAAATTAGATTGCTTTCCTGACTTGAGGAAAAGTCCGTGGCTGTTGATTCATCAGTGAGAAATACAAGTGTACTTATATCTAACCATCAGCACTTTTCTTGGGCTATTTGGTCATTCCGTCACGTACCCTACCTGATTTTTAATGCACAAACACAAGAGTTATTTAATGAGGAGAGAGAAGGGAGTATAATTCTTAAAAACTGTTGAGTCAAATACCGCTTTTTTTTTATTACTTTGAGGCAGTATCTTTTAAAGAACTTGCTTATAAAAACTGTGAGTAATTGCTCACTTGTTGTAACTTTGCCTTTTGTTTGCTTTTTTGAGGGAGTGAACATAGAGTGGTGGAAAAATCCTAGAAGTTAAGAGGCCTGGCCCCAGTGCTCTTTCTAAGTTATTTCCTTAGTGATCAGCTATCAGTGTTGACACATTATGAATTTCATTGTGAACTCTGGAGACTTAAATCTTCTGAGGTTACCCTAACTTCTGCGTTCCCAAACTGATTTGGAGCCCTGTTGTCAACACCTATTTTCCCTGTGTGAGTTGTGTCGCACATGCCCAAGGGGGGTTAGGCAAGGGCTTGGTTTCTTTTTGCATGGATTCTCTAAGTTAAACTTGTTGGCTTCTTGAGTACATGGGAACTTTGATATATTTATTGTGCAGACATAGATGTAGAGATACATGTGGGTATATATGTACAGATATACAGATTTTGTTAAGTCATACTGCCTCAACGGTGAATAGTTGAAGACAAACGTGAGCTGACGGGACTTGGATGCGTTGCCATGTCCTGCATGTCCACAAGGCTCTCATGCCTTTCCTACATATTGAACTGTCACAGCGATCATCATAGTGAAGAATGCTTCCTGAATTCTTGATCAGCTGCCAGAACAATTGCTTAAGTAAATGTTTCCTGATGTCCAATGACCGTTGACATCCTCTGTATACAGCTGGTTGTACACAGAGATCCTGGAGGTGTACTGTCTATACTTTAGTGAGAACTATAGAAAAGTGTTATTATTGTTATCCACTGGACTAGGGAAGTCAAACAAAGCCCTTCACAGGGGACAGAAGCCCTTTCTATTTATTTATTTATTGTTAAAAAAGATTTTATTTATTTATTTGACAGAAATCACAAGTACGCAGAGAGGCAAGCAGGTGGCGGGTGCGGGGTGGCGGGGAGCAGATTCCCTGCCGAGCAGAGAGCCCGATTCGGGCTTGATCCCAGGACCCTGGGATCATGACCCGAGCCGAAGGCAGAGGCTTAACCAACTGAGCCACCCAGGCGTCCCCAGAAGCCCTTTTTAAACATCTGTTTCCTTAGAGATCAGAGTGGGTCTCTGAACCGCCCAGAGACCCATGCGAGGATCACCCACCAGTGCCAGTAAGAGGTAATGCATGTTCCAAGACCCCTGTCCCTCCCTGCCCCAAGTCTGGAACCCAGTAGAACTCTAGGATGGTTGAATGCCATACCTCTGAATAATGAAGTGAGTCCTCGTAACCAGGATGCAACCATGCCCATCTCAGGCTTCCCAGAGATCCCCAAAGCTGTGTGTGTGTGGTGTCAGTAGCAATGTTAAGTCTAGGACTGAATGCCTCTTTTTGTGGTGGCTGAACTTGAGGAGGGATACGGTGTTAAACCCAGGGACTTTTAAAACCTTACTTTCCAAAAGATGGGAAAGAGAGCCAGCACTCAGGGTGAGGTCACACCTGGGTAATCACCCAGCTGGAGTTCGAGCGCTTGTAAGCTTATTGGCACAGCGGTGTGATAGTTCCTAACTAAATGGCCAGGGCCTTTGATCAGAAGTTACTTCCTAGTTACATGCAGGCCTCATAGAGCTGCTCTCAGTAGGCATTGTCCCTCCACTGTTTCAGTGCTATTGTTCTGAATGAAAGATTTGCCCTCGTTATGTTTAGTATGAGGAGTTTCACATTTTTGTTGTGAAGAAGACCACTTACACCAACTTATTTCCTCTTAGGAAAAGATTGATTCTATCTGCTGGGGGCTGCTAGGAAGGGATGGGGTGGGGCAGAGTATGTGATAGGCTGAACTGGATCCTGTATTTTCTTAAGGAGTTGTAAGCCCCTTTTCTTTGGGCCCAGGTGTGTCCTCAGAATGCTGCTCAGCTCGGAGTTCCACACTGTCCTGCTAATTAGTTGTCGTTGACACCTGAGCTGATACCAGTGGCCACATCCAGTTTAGAGGGATTATTTTCTCTGCTAATTTCTCTAGAAATTTGCCTTCAAAAACAGCTCTGTGGGTTTTGGTTTTTGTTTTTAAAAGTGGGGGCTCAGGTTGGAGTCCTTTGACCTTAGCAGAAAAAAGGCCAGGTCTTGAGACAGAAGGGTGGTCTGAAAGGGATTGGGCATAAGGAACCCTTGCTTTTTACCCCAGGGCCCCTTGCCCTGTCACCAATGGGCAGTGGGCCTTTGGATGAGGCTAGAAGACCCTCTAGAGGCTTAGCTTCAACAAAAGCTAACCAGCCAGTATATCGTCTTCTTGGGTAAGTTCAGTTCCTCCTCACTACCCTTTCCCACAGGGCTTTATGAGCCTAATCTGTTTTAGTGTATGGACTTTAAAATGGCAGGGTTTGTGTAAGCTATTGAGAAAGGCTAAATGAGTCCATCATTGAACTTAGTAACAATTTAGAATCCTCCTTTCAAAACTGCCATGTAGACTGGGCTGTGAGTTACCCAGAATTTGGAGTATAAAAAGCAAAGCAAATAAAAATCTGCTTCCTGTCTGAGCTCACACTAACCCAGAGCCCTCCTGCTGCCCACCTCTTTGTGGTATTTTTAATCCACACTCTTGTGGCTTGAACCAACCCTTGTCCATGTTTTAATCTTGGAGGGCAGAGTTGTGTTTTCAGACAGCACGCATTTGCTTAAACAATAGACCCTCTTGTTGTCGGTTCTGCTGCTTTCAGTAATTTATCTTGACTTGATGTTCATTAGTACACGCCATTGGCAAAAGTGCATACCTCTAAACTTGGCTAATTCCTCGGCTTCCCGTATCAGCACAGCTGAGGGGAACTTAGCCATCTTCCTGAATGGTGCTTTTCCGCCAGAGCCAGCCTTGAGTGTGGCAGGTGATGCGGACTGGTCTAGCAGTGATGAGCCAAAACCAGAGGAAATCTGGAACCACCAAGGGAACTGGCGGTGCTTCCTTTTTCTCCGATGTATTCCCCTTCTGCATCCCCATGGAAGCCATGGCACAGTCCAAAGGCTGGAAATTAAAAGCAGTTTGGGTGGGGAGACACCACAAATAGCCCTAGAAATTCAGCCACTGGTTTACAAATTGAATAGCAACTCGTGGAAATGCCAAGGCTTAGGGAGTACTTGGCAAACCATCAAGGATAGCTGTGCCTGTTGTTCACTGCACAAGGGCACTGAGCCAAAGGGTTAAGTGGGGCCAAAATCCAGCCCTTGCTTTATCTGGCAGAAGGCGGTGTTGGCCTGGAGAGAGGGAGGCCTTGGTCATAGGCTCTCAGATATTGTCCTCTCACCAAGCCATGTGCACACACAGGACTCCTCTGCCCATGGTGAGCTCCTTTTCCTGATTTGTATAACAGTGCCATTTGGGCTAATGAGGGCCCTAATGCTTGCTCCCGGGCCCTGAGAGCACCTCAGACTTTTATGGGAACTCTGAATCCATCTTGGCCTCAGGAGCTCAGGAGATGGGCCCTCAGAGATCCCCAAGGGCAGGTACCCCATGGCATGAGATGATTTCAGGGTTCACGTGACAACATATATAAGAAGCTGCAGGAGATTCTTGTAGGCACTTAACTCAGTTTTAATTCTCGGTGCATTTGTGTGTAGAATGACCTGATCTTTGCCAATGAGTTGATTCTTTGTTTTAGTCAAAGCCAGGTTGTCACCAGCACAGACTGAATTTAGGAAGTACTGGTTTCATGTAAAAAGACCAATTGTAAGACATGATTATTTTAGTGTGACAAAGAGAGGTCTTCACGGTAAGACAGGTTCCTGACAACTTCTGCTAAGAAAAGAATGAAACATTTTCACTGTTTTTGGAAGGATTTGGGCTTCAAATGAGCAAGTATGCACGGGTATTTCTGTGTTTGTGTGTACTTGCTCCATAAATGAAACCTGAGCGACTGCGGGCTCGATGAATTCCAGAGAATGGACTAGAAGATGGAGGAGAGATCGAGTCACTTAGATGTCAAGCAACATTTTTCTTCTGTAGGGAAGAAATGGCTGGATTGAAGCCAGAAAGTTCCAGAAGAGGAACACTGCTCTTGATACTTGACTCAAGGTCTTCATTCTTATGTCCCTCTGTGTCTCCGTCATTTTGTCTTTCTCACACGTTTGTGTACGCACCCCCTGCCCCGGCCCCCAGCCAATCCACTAGTGATTCAGATCTGCCATCTCCCTTGTAGGATTCTCTGCAGAAGTGACCATGTAAATTTCTAGGCATGACACACAGAACGAAGGACATTGTTTCCAGCCCTCTTCGGATGAAAGAACATGCTCAGCCGTGGGTGTGAATATGGCTGCGATTACTGCAGTAAAAGCATTGTTTGGTATCCAGTGGCAACATTAGCTGATGTTTACATAGAGAAAAAAAGTGTCATCTGATATGAGCTCAGAAAACTGCTGCCACAGGCCTTTGAAACAATTAGTTGAGACTATTTCACAGAGCATTAAGCTTAACAATGTCAGTCTGTTCCTAAATGCTCTTCAAGAAAAATTTTTGCAATGAGGCCAAAACTTAGGTTGGCAAAAGGGCAACCTCAGATATGCAATCTCATTCTTTTTTTTTTTTTTTTTAGATAAAATTGACCTACAACAGACTGCACATGTTTAAAGTGTAATTTGCTAAGTTTTGACATGTATGTATCTGTGAGACTGTCACCATAATCAGGATAATGAACACATTCATCACACCTAAATGCTTTCTTGTGTTTTTCGGTAATTCCAACCTCCTACCCCTCTCTGTATACCCCTTCCCCTGGTGAGAAATGCCTTCTGTCACTGTAGATCAGTTTGCATTTTCTAGAGTTTTATGTTAAGAGTACAGTTGTATGCTCATTTTTGTCTGGCTTCTTTCAGCATAATTATTTTGAGATTCATGCATGTTGTTCACACCATTAGTTCATTTGTTTTACAGGTGAATAACATTCCGTTGTGTGGTCACTCCACAGTCTATCTGTTCACCTGTTGGTGGACGCTGGAGTTGGTAGCACTGGGCCGTTACAAGTAAAGCTACTATGAACAACTATGTGTAAATCTTTGTAGGGATGTATATTTTCTTTCCTCTTAGGAATGGATCATAAGGTAGTTGTAGGTTTAAGAAACGACCATGCTGTTTTTGGAAGAGTTATACCATTTTATGTCACCACCAAAATGAGAGTTCCATTTCTGGTGGGAGTTCTAGTTCCTCTGAATCCTTGCCAACACTTGACGGCACGTGAGCCATTTTATTCTTTGTGGTTTTAATATTTCCTGAGTAATAATGTTGAGCATCCTGTATGTGCAATTTACCACTTGTATATCTTCTTTGATGTGTCCATTTACAAAATGGGACTGTTTCCTCATTATCTATTTGAGTATCCTTATATAGTCTGAATGCAAATCTTTTATCAGGTATATGCTTTGCAAATATTTTCTCCTACTCTGTGGCTTGACTTTTTATTCTAACAGTTAATCTATCAGTTTTTTCAGTTCTCTCAAAGAACTAAAGTTTTAAATTTTGATGAAATCAAATTTATCTTTTTTTTTTTTCCAACAGATCTTGCTTTGGGTGTCACATCTAAGAAATCTTAACCTAAAGCCACAAATATTTTCTCCTATTTCTTCTTCTAGCAGTTTAAAAACGTCAAATTTTGCATTTGGATCTGCGATCTGTGTGGATTTCATTTTTCTCAACTGGTGCAAGTTATGAATCAAAGTTAAACTTTTTTACAAATACACATTCAATTATCCCAGCACTGTTTTCTAAAAGTATTTTTTTTCCATTAAATGGCCATTACACATTTGTCAAAAATCAGTTGTTCATATATTAATAGATGTCTATTTTTGAGCTCTATTCTGTTTCATTGATCTGTGTGCCTTTCCTTACTTGATTGCTCCTAACTGTGTAACCTTGAAATTAAATAGTTGTTTCTGTTGCTCTGGTTCTTTTGCATTTTCATAGGAATTTTGGAATCAGCCTGTCACTTTCTATAAAAAGCCTCTTGTGATTTTGATTGGATAGCATTTAAATCTTTAGACTGGTTAGGAGAGAATTGCCAACTTAACAATATCTGCCTTCCAATCTATGAATAAGGCTGTGACCTTCCATTCAAGTTTTCTTTTCTCTGTTTCAGTAATGTTTTATTTTCAGTAATGAGTTCCTTCACATTTTTACCAGATTTATCCTTTAGTGGTTTTTATTTTGAATGATACTATAAGTGATTAAAAAGATTTTAAATCACTGATTCTTTACTGGCATGTAAATATACAATTTTTTACAAAAGATTTTATTTATTTATCTGACAGAGATTGAGAGACAGTGAGAGCAGGAACACAAGCAGGGGGAGTTGGAGACAGAGAAGCAGGCCTCCCACCACTGAGCAGGGAGCCTGATCTGATGCAGGGCTTGATCCTGGGACTCTGGGATCACAACCCGAGCCAAAGGCAGACGCCCAAAGACTGAGCCACCCAGGGGGCCAAAATACATTACTAAAATCATTTATTTGTGCTAGTAGCTTCATTGAGCCTTCTGTTAAGTTTTCTACATACATGGTCACGATATCCTCCATTAAGTTAGTTTTACTTCTGTCTGGATGCCTTTAATTTCTTACATTGACTTAGTTTACTGGATAGATGCTTCTGTACAGTGTGGAATAGAAGAGATGAGAGGGGACATCCTTGTACTTGATCACAGAGGAGAGTATGCAGTGTTTCTCTGTTGAGTGTGATATTAACTATAAGTGTCATGTGGATACTCTGTCAAATTCAGGAAGTTCTTCTGTTACTAGTTTGCTGAGGGGTTTTTTTTTTTCCCCTCTTATCAGGAATAGATGTTGGATTTTTGTCAAGTGATTTTTCTGTCTCTTGAGATAATCATATGGTTTTTCTTTTAAAGTTTCTTTTTTTTTTTTTTTTTAGATTTTATTTATTTATTTGACAGGGATCACAAGTAGGCAAGAGAGGCAGGCAGGGAGAGAGAGGAGGAAGCAGGCTCTCCGCAGAGCAGAGAGCCCGATGCGGGGCTCGATCCCAGGACCCTAGTATCATGACCTGAGCAGGAAGCAGAGGCTTTAACCCACTGAGCCACCCAGGCGCCCCTAAAGTTTCTTAATATAGTAAATTGACTTTTATTTTTCTGGTGACTTTTATAACAATCTTGCATTCCTGTAGAAAACCCATGTGGTCTTGACATATTATCTTATATATTAAGTTCAATTTGCAAACATTTTGTTTAGAACTTTTGCATCTATTCATGAGGGATGTTGATTTCCAGTTTTCTTATAAGGTCCTTTTCTGCTTTTGGTATCAGAATAATATTTCACAGGGTGAATTGAAAAGTATTTTCTCCTTGATTTTTCTGGAAGCACTTGGGTGGAATTTGTATTTCTTCAGTAATACTTGGTGGCTTCACCAGTGAATGCATCTGGGTATTTTGTTTGTAGGGATGTTTTTAAACTACAAATCCAAGTTCTCTAATAGATACCGAGCTATTAAGTTTATTAATTTTTCTTGAGTAAGCTTTGGTACTTGTGTCTTTCAAGAATTTTTTTCTTTTAACCTGTGATTCTGAAATTATTGCCATAAGGTTCATAATATTCTCCCATTCTTCTAACATCTATTGATTTGAGGCTTTCTTGAAGCATTTGGCATTTAGGCATTTAGTGCTGTAAATTTTTCTCAAGAGTCCCACATACTCTGTTTTCATCTTCATTTAATTCAGAATACTTTTTTTTCCTTTTTTTTTAAAGATTTTATTTATTTGGCAGAGAGAGATCACAAGTAGGCAGAGAGGCAGACAGAGAGAGAGGAGGAAGCAGGCTCCCCGCTGAGCAGAGAGCCTGATGCGGGGCTCGATCCCAGGACCCTGAGATCATGACCTGAGCCAAAGGCAGAGGCTTAACCCACTGAGCCACCCAGGCACCCCCAGAATACTTCCTAATTTTATTTTATTTATTTTTTTATTTTTTATTTTTTTTAAGATCTTATTTATTTATTTGGGAGAGAGGCAGTGAGAGAGCATGAGCGAGGAGAAGGTCAGAGGGAGAAGCAGACTCCCCGTGGAGCTGGGAGCCTGATGCGGGACTCGATCCCGGGCCTCCGGGATCATGACCCGAGCCGAAGGCAGTCGTCCAACCAACTGAGCCACCCAGGCGTCCCCTAATTTTATTTTTAACCTTTTCTTTGACCCCATGGTTGAGGTTTATGTTTTAGTTTACAAATATTTGGGGAGTTTCCAGAGATCTTTATTGCTGATTTCTAATTCTATATAGTTAGAGAACTAGGACTTGAAATACTGTTTATCTATTTAGATTTGACTTATAGCCCAGAATAGGTTCTGTCTTGTTAAATGTTCCATGTGCATATGAAGAGAGTGTATTCCACTTTTGATGGGTAGAGTATTCTATAATTGGCAAGTAGGTTATAGTAGATTCTTAACAATTTTCTATTTGTTGGGTCTGTTGTTGAGAGGGGGTATTGAAATCTCCAATTATAATTACGGATTTCTCTAATTCTTTTTTTTTTTTTTTAATTTATTTTTTTTATTCTTAATTTTTATTTTTTTTATAAATAATTTTTTATCCCCAGGGGTACATGTCTGTGAATCGCCAGGTTTACACACTTCACAGCACTAACCATAGCACATACCCTCCCCAATGTCCATTACCCCACCCACCTTTCCCGACCCCCTCCCCCCAGCAACCCTCAGTTTGTTTTGTGAGATTGAGTCACTTATGGTTTGTCTCCCTCCCAATCCCATCTTGTTATAGTTCAAGGAGTTGTTTTTTTTTTCTCTCTCTTTTATTTTGAAGTTCTGATAATAGATTTATAAATGTTTAGGATTATTCTGTACTGATTAATGATCACTTTATGAATGGCTATTTTTATTCCTAGAAATATAAATATATAAAATATATTGCTGTGAAATGTACACTGTCTGGTATTGTCACTCCAGCTTATTTATTTATTTATTTTTTACGTAGCATGCTGTATCTTCTATCATTTTGGTTTTAATCTGTTTAAGTTTTTATATCTAAGTGTGTTTCTTGTAAGCAGCATATGCTTGGGTATGCCCTTATCCAGCTGACAACCTTTGACTTTAATTTGGAGTGTTAGATGGCTTAATATGAATATGCCTATGTGATTATTATTTTTTAAGTAGGCTCCACACCCAGCATGAAACCCAACATGGGGCATAAACTCATGACTCTGAGATCAAGACCTGAGCTAAGTTCAAGGGTCAGATGCTTAACTGACTGAGCCACCCAGGTGCCCTTGAATGTGATTATTGATATAGCAAAATTTAAGCCTTTCATCTTGCTGTTTGTTTTCTTATTGGTCCTTTTTGGGTTTTTTTGTTTTCCTTTCCTATTTCTCTGGCTTCTTTTAGGATTGAGGTTTTAAAAAAGTGATTTCATTTTAGCTGCTTTGTTACCTAAATAAAGCTTATTAGCTCATTAGCTAAATCAAAGCTTATTTTTTTAAAGATTTTTAAAAAAAATTTATTTATTTGACAGACAGAGATCACAAGTAGGCAGAGAGGCAGGCAGAGAGAGAAGAGGAAGCAGGCTCCTCGCTGAGCAGAGAGCCTGATGCAGGACTTGATCCCAGGACCCTGGGATCATGACCTGAGCCGAAGGCAGAGGCTTTAACCCACTGAGCCACCAAGGCACCCCTACAAAATTATTTCTGCTCCTCTCCTCAGCCTTTAATGCTATTTTTCATACATTTTAGTTCTGTGTATCTAAGAAGCCCTACAGTATATTGACAAGATTTTTGTTTAAACAGACATTTATTTATTAAAGGGACTTAAATAATAAGAAACAGTCTTCTGTGTTTATCTGTGTACTTAAAATTTTTGGTGTTTTTCATTCCTTTGTGTAGATCTGTCTTCCATTTGGTATCTTTGTCCTTTGATTTGAAGGACTTCCTTTGGCAGTTTTTGTAGTGTAGGTCTTAAAGCTATTTCAAGCTATTTCAAATAAAGCTTATTTTTGGGATGTATTTTTACTAGGTATAAAATTCTCAGTTGATGGGTTTTTTCCTCTTTCCATACTTTGAAGATGTTCAGACATCTTCTCACTTGCATTGTTCCTGGTGAGAAATCTGCTGTCCTCCTGATCTTTGTTCCTCTGGACATAATGTGTCTTTTTTCTCTGACTGGTTTTTAACATATTCTTTTTTACTACTGGTTTTGAGGAGTTTGATAATTATGTGTCTTGCTAGAGTTTTATTCATGTTTCTCATGCTCTGGGTTCATTAAGTGTTTTAGATCTGCAAGTTGACTGTTTTCATCAAATTTGGAAATTTTTTTAGCCCGTATTTCTTTATTTCTCCTACCGCTATCTCTTAAAGGAACTCTGATTATATGTGTCTTAGGCAAAAAAGTTGTTTTGTAGTTCATTGGTGCTCTTTCTGTTTTTTAAATTTGTTTCATTTTGGACAGTTTAAGTTTCCTAATCTTTTGGTCTGGAATGTTTAGTCATTAATTGCATTCAATGTGTTTTTCATCTCAGAGGTTGCAATTTCTTTTGTAGAAGTTTGATTTGGGATTTAAAATTTTTTCTTTTTCTGTTAAAAAACTTAAGTAGAGCTAGACTACAGTTAAAATAGTTTTAATGTCCTTGTCTATTAATTCTAACATCTGCATCTATTCTGGGTGGTTCTGTATGATGTTGTGTTCTCTTGCTTCTTATGTCTTGTAATCTTTATTCACAGACATTGTGAATTTTACCTTCTTGGGTGCTGGATATTTTTGTATTCCTGTAAACATTTTTAAGTTTAAATTTAAATTTTTAAATTTAAATTAAAAAAATTTAAAATTTTTTAAAAAATTTAAATTAAAGATTTTATTTATGAGAGAGAGAGAGCATGCACGCAAGCATGCATGCACAAGCTGGGGGGAGAGGCAGGCTCCTGCTGAGCAAGGCGCCTGATGTGGGGCTCTATCCCAGGACCCTGAGATCATGACCTGAGCTGAAGGCAGATGCTTAACTGACTGAGCCACCCAGGCACCCCTCTTATAAGCATTATTGAGCTTCATTCTAGGATGCAGTTATTTTGGAAAGTTTGACCATTTTTGGTAATTTTTATATTTTCTAGGTGAGACCAGAGTCTAGATTTAAGATTGAGTGAAGACCCTATTGAATGAAGACCCTATTGAATGAAGACCCTTCTGAGGACGGTGAATTCTATGAATTATCTGCCTATGAGTTATGAGGTTTTGCAATCTGACTAGTGAAAATGTCTACTTAGAACATTATGTATTATATTCCATCTTAATGTAAAATATATATAAAAATATACATATGTTTCCTTTATTTAGTGATTGTTTTATGAATACATAATAGACATCAGGTATAGAATAGCAAATAAAACAAAATCCTTGCTCTTAAGGATTCTACATTCTGTGGTTGGAGACTTATAAGGCAATAGTTATATACTATGTCAGGTAGAAATAGCTGCTTTGAAGAAAATAAAGCAGTGTAAGGAGAGAGAACATGACGGGGAGTAGAATAGGATATAGTACCATGAGTGGGAATAACTTCTTGAAAAGATGACATTTGAGCAGAGACTGGAATATGAAGTAAAGGAACACACCAGGTGGCTGTCTGGGGGAAGGACATTCTCGATACTTGAATAAGTTCTGAGATGGAATATTAAGCCAGGAGAATGGGTTTGACTTGTTTGAGGTAGACCAAAGGTAGTATGGTTGGGAGCTGGTAGAAAGTTAAGGGAAGGAATGGTGAGGATGAGAGCGGAGAGAGAACATGAGGACAGCAGGAGACCATGTGAGGCTTTGCTGCATGTGGCGAGAATTTTGGGTTTTGCTTTGAGGGTGATAGAAATAATTTAGGGGTTTGGAGAAAGGTAATGGCATGATTTGCTTTAACTTTTTAAAGGTATGCTATGTAGCCATATGGAGAATTGAGTGTAGGTAAAGGGCAGTAACGAGACCAGGTTAAAAGCTGTATGATCATTCAGGCCAAAGTACTTGGTATGGTGAAGGCAATGGGAAAATAGATTCAGGATCTGGTTAGAAGTTAGAGCGTGCAAGGCTTGTTGAGTTAGATGTAGGGTAAGAGAAAGAATAAAATTAAGAATGGATCATCGGTGCTTTTGTTTAGTTTTTACCCCTCTCCTTGCACTCCTGATACACAAGAAGAAAAAAAGTTGCCATTAGTAGGATGGAGAAGACTGGGGGTAGAGAATCAAGAGTTCGGGTTGGATATGTTGAGTTTGAGATTCTCTATGTAATTTCCATTAAACATTACACGTCTGGAGTTCAAGGACGAATTCTGGGCTGGAGACTCATTGACATGTAGAAGGCTTGCGAAACATGGGCCTAAATGAGATCACCCAGGAAGTAAGTAGAGTTGGAGAATGAAGGAAGGCTGAGGATTGGATTATCGTACATTTAGAAGTCAGGAAGATGAGGAAGAACCATCAAAGGAGACCAAAAAGAAATGGGCAAAGAAGCAGGGTGATACCTGGACAGGGACATCCTGGGAGCTAAGAGAAGAAAGTATTTCAAGAATAAAGGGTGCAATACACTATGTCAATTGCTATTCAGAGTTGAATAAAATGAGGTCTTAGAATTGACTTTGGGACTTGACAATGTGGAGGACATCACTGACCTTGACAAGTGCAGTCTTGTGGAAGTGGTAGGAATGAAAGTCTGACTGGGGTGAGTTCCAGGGAGCCTGGGGAGAAGAACTGGCAGTAGTGAGCATGGATGGTTTTTGGAATCATGTTGTATAGGGGAACAGAGGACTGGAGTGTAAGCAGATACATATGCCCCACCTGCTTAGATGTCTTAAAGGAGGTATAGGAGAGGGTACTCTGTGGTTACCCCTGAGAGAGACTGAGTAGACTTGGGTACAGAGGGAATGGAGGAAACATTGTGTATTGTTTTCTCTTCATCATGCTTGCGGTGCTCTTAATGAGAAGCAAGCCTCACAAGTTTATATCAATACATTAATGTACATATAAATATAGAATATGGCATACAGGGGCACCTGGGTGGCTCAGTGGGTTAAAGCCTCTGCCTTCGGCTCAGGTCATGATCCCGGGGCCCTGGGATTGAGCCCCACATCAGGCTCTCTGCTCAGCAGGGAGCCTGCTTCCTCCTCTCTCTCTCTGCCTGCCTCTCTGCCTACTTGTGATCTCTGCTTGTCAAATAAATAAATAAAATAAAAAAAAAAGAATATGGCATACATAGTATGATTAGGTCAAACAGTAAGAAAAAACTATGCAGTGAAAAGGAGGAAAATGTATAGAATATTTAAAATAAGGTATAAATGAAATGAACTTTGGAATCAAAGTACTAGGAGTTTTCATACAAATCACTTCATGTCTCTTAGCCTTGGCTTCTTTATTTGTAATATATAAAAATACTGTCATCAAGGGTTAGTGTGAAGCTTATCTGGAATGATGTATATTAAGTGCCTGGAAATCAGTAGGTTCCTGGGCCATTATTATCGCTTGAATTTTTCATATTGTCTCATGTTTTAAAAGGAACAAAATATTCATGAATTACTAGTGTAATTAAAAGTCAGAAACACTGGGGCACCTGGGTGGCTCAGTGGGTTGAGGCCTCTGCCTTCGGCTCAGGTCATGATCCCAGAGTCCTGGGATTGAGCCCTGAATCAGGCTCTCTGCTCAGCAGGGAGCCTGCTTCCCCCTCTCTCTCTCCCTGCCTCTCTGCCTACTTGTGATCTCTGTCTGTCAAATAAATAAATAAAATCTTAAAAAAAAAAAGTCAGAAACACTGAAAACAGATGGGAAGAGCAGTTAGTAGTGTTTGGTTCTAGGTTATCTCCTATCCAGTATAGTTTCTGTGCTTTTAAAAACCAACAGGTCAGGGGTGCCTGGGTGGCTTAGTGTGTTAAGCTTCTGCCTTTGGCTCAGGTCATGATCCCAGGGTCCTGGGATCGAGCCCCGCATCGAGCTCTCTGCTCAGCAGGGAGCCTGCTTCCCCCCCCTCCTCTGCCTGCCTCTCTGCCTACTTGTGTTCTCTCTCTCTCTCTGTCAAATAAATACAATCTTTAAAAAATAAAAATTAAAAAAAAAACAACCAACAGGTCAACAAATAGTTTCTTTAAGTAGAAACATCAGGTGATTTTTTTTTCTTGCCCTGGTCACTGTTTTGAACAAGAGCAGAAGGTGTATTGGGGGTGGGGAGGACTAAAAGCTCAGAGGGCCCTACCATCTGAAAAATTAATTGGAGAGAATCCAATGCATCAAAAAATAGGTTAATGAAAACGTGATTTCCTTTATAGATAGCCTTCCAGGCCTCCATCTGCTGCCTGGGTTCAGGTCTTTCATGTGGTTTGTGAAGAGGGTGGCTCACAAGGACAGTTCCAGTTTAACTAGTGTCCTGGTGTCATTACTTATAAAGTCCTCTCTCACTTCCGGAAGTGTCCCAGTGTGGATGACAAATTATAAGATCCCACTACCTAAGGGATGTGGAACCTGCAGAAGTTTTCACAGGACTCAGTACTGCTCTTAGATGATTTTGCTTGAAGATTTGTATATTAACATGGGGAGGAGGCTGGTGTGCCAATAAGATTAAAAGGATATCCAGGTCAGCTTCTAAACTGAAATTCTGTGATGAAGTGAAGAAAGATAACATTTGGGGCTGGACAGTTACATTTTCTGTCCTGGCTACATGGGTGGCATAAGTGAAGGTTCTTCATGTAAGCCGGAGGAAGCATATTATACTATTAAGTATAATGTGTTGCAAACAGTAAGGCTCTATTGAAAATGTTAATTGGTTTCATATGTACTATTCCCTATGAGTCTCACCATAATATCTAGTTTGGTTATTTTTTTTTTAATTTTTTTTTAAGTTCTTATTTATTTGACAGAGAGAGATCAGAAGTAGGCAGAGCAGCAGGCAGAGAGAGAAGGGGAAGCAGGCTCCCCGCTGAGCAGAGAGCCCAATGTGGGGCTCGATTCCAGGACCCTGAGATCATGACCTGAGCCAAAGGCAGAGGCTTAACCCACTGAGCCACCCAGGTGCCCCTTTTTAAAATTTTTTAAAAAGGATTTTATTTATTTATTAGACACAGAGAGACCACAAGTAGGCAGAGGCAGAAGCAGGCTCCCTGCTGAGCAGAGAGCCTGATGCAGGGCTCGATCCCAGGACCCCAAGATCATGACCTGAGCAAAAGGCAGAGGCTTTAACCCACTGAGCCATCCGGGTGCCCCTAGTTTGGGTTTTTAAATAGATGTGGGAATAGCTGGTAATTGATTTGGGAATAAAATCCAAATCTCCTCATGCTCTTTCCATTAACACACATGTTGGAAAGCCTTTGCTAGAATCTCCAGGGAAGGCTTTTTCTGACTAGGACAAAAAGTGCATTGAAGGGGCCTCCTGGAGTGAACTGCATGGTTACTGGTTTAGGAGACCAAGTTCTCCACTCTTGGCAGTATTTTTGCTACATAGGTATTGAGAAGAAGTAGAGTTTTGGATTGGAAGTTCTTGCCTATCTCCAGTGTTTTATTTTTACTTTTGTTTAATTTAAAGATTTGTTTATTTCAGAGCACAAACAATGGTAGGGGAAGGGGCAGAGGGAGAGAAAATCAAGCAGACTCCTTGCTGAGCATGGTGCCTGATGCAGGGCTTGATCTCTTGACCCTGAGACCATGACTCCATGACCCCAGCCAAAATCAAGGGTTGGCTGCTCAACTGACTGAGCCACCCAGGTGCCCCAATTTCCAATGTTTTTGTTTGTTTGTTTTAAAGATTTATTTATTTGACAGAGAGAAAACACAAGTAGGTGGCAGAGAGGCAAATAGAGAGAGGCAGAAGCAGGCTCCCCGCTGAGCAGAGAGCCCAATGTGGGGCTCAATCCCAGGACCCCAGGATCATGACCTGAGCTGAAGGCAGAGGCTTTAACCCACTGAACCACCCAGGTGCCCCCCAATGCTTTTTTTTTTTTTTTTTTTAACATATAATGTATTATTAGCCCCAGGGATATAGGTCTGTGAATCGCCAGGTTTACACACTTCACAGCACTCACCATAGCACATACCCTCCCCAATGTCCATAACCCACCCACCCTCTCCCCCCTCCAATGTTTTTAATACCAAAGCCAACAAACAGCATAACAGTTGGCTGACTACTGTCAGATTTGGGTATGTGCCATTTGTCTTAACCTTGGAAATGCCTTTGCCTCTTTTTCCCCTCTGAAAGCCCAGTAGAGCAAAGGGAAGGTAAGCCGTGGACAGAACAGTTAAAAGAGCTTCAAGGGGTTGACCTGATACCATTTGAAGCTCTTGCTTAGTACTTAACTCACATACCAATTTCTGAATTAAGCATTACAGTATGGAATTTAAGGAAGGAAAGAAAAAATAGAAGCTTATAGCTAATTACTCCTCCAACTACTTTTTTTCCCTAAATGTACAAGCTTTGGAGGAGTCTTATTGTAAGTAATGCTTTTATCTCAATGCCAAGTGATATTTCATTTTGATCTAGGAATCCAAGGCTTGGATATGCATTTCTTTTTGCAAAATGTTAGCATTTTGTCTTGCTAAATTAAGTAGTGATAAAGGAAAACTCCAATACAACTCTTTCCTGCTATCCTGAAATCCTATCAAGACCCCACATATCTGAGAAAAGGAAATTGTACCATACGGTTTATAAGTTGTAAAGGCTGGTCTCTGTTAAAGCTGGGCTGTCAGCAGCCTGCAAATTAGAACTCTGGGGAATGTTGAAACTTAAAGTTCATCTTTAACATAAAGGGGGTTCACACAATTCTATTCTGAGGGCTAATCTTTAGTGACAGATGTAGAGAAAGGAGCCTCAAGTGTTGTTAGGAAAACCCCAATCTTCCATCCTAAGCACTTTTGACTTTTATTTTAGACATCAGCTAGTCATTGCCAAGAATATGTCTGAAGGGACTGATCCCAGCTATTTGAAAGGGCTTTCCTTTTGTATAAGGTACTTAGAAAATCATGTAGTATTCTGTTCTGTGGCATATTTTATGTATACCGTGACCACAAATTACAGTGATCCTAATGATTTTTTTTTCCCCAAGTTGATGGCAACATGGACTTGTGAAAAGAAAGCTCATGGAGCTGGGAGGCAATCTTTACTACAGCGATTTAAATTAGATTTTACTACTAATTAGATAAGCTGTTTAAACCTTTGTTACCTCAGTATTCATATCTGTAAACAGATTCAAATAACTTCACTATTTACCTTATTGGAATAGTTTCATGGTCAAATGGATGATTAGATGTCAGATCCTTTGAAAAGTAGAATACTGCGGTAGACTTACAATGTTCACCTGCATCTAGTTCATCTTCAAGGGAAAATTTCTTTTCCTGACTCCTCTTGCAATTGGGCAGGTCATGTGACTCTTCCTGGGCAGTGGGTTGTGGCTGGACATGAGTCACTTCTGGGCCAGACTAATTAGTTGGTGTAAGACCCTTTAGGGCTCTCTTTCCCTTTTGTGGTAATTGTGGAAATATGTTTCCCCATTTACAGCCGTCTGGAATGCTAAGACAACACGTGGACGATAGTTATCTCAGAGAGGTGCCTGGACCCACAGTAGGCTTTGATTCAACAAGAAATAGACCTAGTGTGTCAGAGCAGAGACTGAGGGATTGTTGTTAGGGCAGCATAACCCAGCTGATCCAGTCAGCTCTCGGTATAAAGCAGTTAGAAAATTATCACTGTGATGATTAGTCAGAAGTCTCCCAGATTCTTCCTAATATTTCTGAATAATTTGCTGGTATTTCATATTCTGACACTTCCTATTCTGATTATTGTAACTCTTTTCCCATCCTCCCACCCCCAAGAATCTCCACTGGCCTTTTGGATGTCCCCTGAAAGAATGAACTCTGTTGGCACTTACAACACACAAGGAGAGGTGGTAACTCCAAGAAGTAATGTACTTGGCATTTAATGGCTATTCAACAAACTTTTATTGGCAGTAGGAAGAGAAATTGGATGATATAGTCATTACTAGTGATTCCATGTAGCAAAATCGAGTAGCCAACACTCAGTTCTCCTCGCGGTTGCCTCAGAAGCAGGGTTTGGCACAGTTCATCCCTCTCTTGCTTGAGAACTTTTTGATCCTTGGCTTTCTAGATGCCAGCATATTCTAGTTTTCTTCCTGTTCTAGTGGCCACTGCTTGGTCTCCTTTGCTGACTCCTCTTATTCCTGATATTTAAATACTGGAGTGTTCTAGAGTACAGTCTCTGAAGCTCTTCTCTTTTATCTGAATCTCTCAATCATATCTGCTTGTTGTTTATTATTGAATGGTTTATTTTTATTGATTTATACATTCTTTTATGTAGGTTTTAACCCTCTATCATACATTTCTGGGAATTTTCCTCATTTATCATTAGATTTTTACTTTCTAGCTTTTCCATGTAGACATTTTGCATTTCTATATAATCAAATATATCATTTTTAGAAAGGTTTTTGGAATTAGAATGGGATTTGAGGAATGTGTGAGGTGACGATGTTTAAAATATGACAGTGATCTCTATATTAAAATCATTGGTTTGGAGATGTTCTCTGGGTTGGTAGTTACATGGTGAAGGGTCAGGTCATTTACATTGCATATTCTTGCTAAATTATACTTGTTACCATAATAATAATTCACTTCTGTGTAACAACTTCAAATTTTAGTTGCTTAAAACAGCAATAATAATTTATTATCTCTCAGGGGTTTCAGTGGGTCTGGAAATCAGAATTGGTTTGGCTGGGCTATTCTGCCTCAGTGTTTCTCATGAGGTAGTCACATATTAGCCTGACCTGCAGGCATTTGAAGGCTTGACTGGGGCTGAAGGGTTTATGTCTAAGGTGACTCATGTAGCTGGCAAGTTGGTCCCTCTTCATGTGGGCCTTTTCATAGGACTGCTTGAGTGTCCTTATGACCTGATTATTGTTTTTCCCCAGAGCAACTGATCCAAGAGACCCAAAAATTCCAGTGTCTTCTAGGACCTAGTCTCAGAAGTCAAACATCATCACTTCCACCTCATTTCATTGGTGGCATAATAGACCAATCTGACTTTAGAGTATGTGTTAGGGGTAGGAGAGAAAACTACTAAAGGCATGGCCACCAGGAATTGAGATCCTTGGGGCCCATTGTGAAGCCTGGCTCCCACAGTAACCAAAAGGTATTCCATATTTTAGATGTTTTCTTGGGTTTGACACATGCTTTTAAACTTAAAATATAGGAATGCCAACCGATGAGTATTGGTTTCATCCAAAGCATTGTTAACTTTATTAAAGTAGAAGAGAGATAGATGAATATTTGCAGATTGTTTGAGTAGGCCCGTCAGGACAGAAGGTGTCTGGGAGAATCCCAATGCAAGACCCCTAGTACAATTTCTGGAACTAATGTTGTTATTCTTGATTTTCTACTTCCTCCCTACCTCTCTGAATTCAGATATTTTGAAGAAAATATAGGGGCAGCTAGGGGCAAGACAATGTCTAAGACAGAGGAGGATAGCTGCTAATATGCCAGCCAGATATAGAAGAGACTCTTTTTTTTTTTTTTTTAAAGATTTTATTTATTTATTTGACAGACAAAGATCACAAGTAGGCAGAGAGGCAGGCAGAGAGAGGAGGAAGCAGGCTCCCCGTGGAGCAGAGAGCCTGATGCGGGGCTCAATCCCAGGACTCCGGGGGATCGTGACCAGAGCCGAAAGCAGAGGCTTTAACCCACTGAGCCACCCAGGCACCCCTAGAAGAGACTTTTTTTTATAAATTGTATCTTATTCCTTACAATAGCCATTGATGGAAGTGGATATTATCTTTTTTTTTTTTTTTAAGATTTTATTTATTTCTTTGAGGGGGGTTAGGAGTAGAGGGAGAGAGACAAGCAGACTCCACACTGATTGTGGAACCTGATGTGGGGCTTGATCTCACAATCCTGAGATCATTACCTGAGCTGCAATCAGGAGTTGGATGCTTAGCTGACTGAGCCACCCAGGTGTCCCAGAAGTGGATATTATCCTTATTGTAAGTATGGCAAAACTGATGATCATAGTAATTCACCCAAGGTCATGGAGTGTTGGTAGAATCAAGATTTGAACCCCGGTTTTTTGGTCTCCAAAGGCCGTGGTTGGTTATTCTACTACATCTTATTGCATCCTGTTGATATAAACATAGGCACATAAAATGTCTGGGCATCAGAAAGTTGAAAAACTAGAGTTGTGTGTTATCTGGAAAAATATGTCAAAGGTAGAAGATCCAGGAAAACATAATCTCAGATAAGAAGGCACTCTGAAAATGAAAAGTGCTTTATAAGTGTCAGTGTTGTTAATATTTTTCAGCTCAGAGAAGTGAGAAAATGAATCATGTATAATTCCTCTATTTCTTCTTCAGAACATAGTAGAACACCTGCCCATTAATCCTCACCCTGTTAAAACAATAACTGCCTAGCCAAGTAGTACATTGGAATTAATGTGTAATTAAAGAAAATTATCATCCACTCAGCTATGAAATAGGAATGGCAATATTTCAAGTTAATATATATTCTAGACAAATAAATGTTTTAGATTAGGAAATTCTGCTAAAATGTATAATTTAGGAAGATATCAAATCATCAGTTTAAAATTAAAGCATAAAGAGCTTAATGTCTGTAAAAGCATTTTGTTGTAATGTTGATACGGTGTCATATTCGTCTTCAGTACGAAGACATTGTCTTTCCAACAACCAGTGTTTAAAGGATACAAGCCTTGGGAATGGGGAAAGCGTGTTTCTCTTGGATTGCCCCTCTTTTGATGTGTTTGTTGGTCGCATTAACACATTAACAATGAACTGAGATGGCGGGCTTGAGGAGGGGGAATGATATGTAGCCCTCATTACCGTGCCTTGGCACCGGGCCCGTAGACACCAGCAGCAGCAAGAGCCTTGATTTCATTTTAAAAGGAGTTAGAAGAATGTGAAGAAGGTCATAGCCATCAATCTGTTATCACTCTGCTAGATAGGATCTCTTTAAGGAGGAACGTGAAACATATTTTAAAACCTCCAATGAAGGCCCTCAAATGACAGTGTTCATCTTACCACTTAGTAATGAAAGTGCTCCGTCTCGGAAACACAGCTCTCAAACGCTGCACCACAAAATTTGTCGGAGAAAATGATTTCGTTTTAAATTGTCCCAGCTAGAGGCAGCTTATGCAGTCAGTATAGACAGTGAAGCAGGTGTACGAAAGCAAAAATATATAATTTTTGCAGTTTTATTGGGTTTCATTAATTTCACATTCTTGTAAGGGGGTCGGTAGTCCTTCCACTGCAGAGCAAAGAAATAGGCGGACGTTAAATGTCCTGCTGAAGGTTGCTTATTGATCGGAAGAGGGGGAATAGTCTGGAAGAGCTTTAATCTCTCTGAATACACCTCTCCTGTCGCTGGCTGGAGCCATGAGGCCTCTCGATATCATGCCCTTTGTTTTATTTCTAAGGAAATATTTTATTTTATTTATTTCATTTTACTTTTTATTTTATTTTTTAAAAAAGATTTTATTTATTTGACACAGGGAGAGAGAGAGTGCATGCCAGCACAGCCAGGCATGGAGTGGGAGAGGGAGAAGCCGGCTTCCCCCTGGCCAGGAGTCCAATGCGGGGCTCGATCCCAGGACTCCGGGATCATGACCTGAGCTGAAGGCAGACGCTTAGTGACTGAGCCACCCAGGTGCCCTCCCATAAAGTCTTAATACTAGTTCATGGTAGCATCCTAGCCCTTCAGGTTGTTAGTGTCAGAATTTATTTTCCTACTGGAGGATATCTAGGTTGCTTCCAAAATTCCCCCTGCTATAGATGATGATGTAGTAGACTTTTTCCACAAAGATATTAGCTTTTTTATCTCCAAAAGGTGGTATTATTTTTTAGCTAAATTTTTCGCGAATGGGCTTAGAGGGTCAAGGCTTTTGTTTATGTGATTATCTTCATGGGTTTGCTTTCCTTTTGGTGATTTTTCTTGTTTATATTGTCAATTTTTGAATGTCTAATCTGCACCTATGGGTTTGCATAGTTCTTTTTTTTTTTTTTTTAAGATTTTATTTATTTATTTGACAGAGATCACAAGTAGGCAGAGAGGCAGGCAGAGAGAGAGGGGGAAGCGGGCTCCCTGCTGAGCAGAGAGCCCATGCAGGGCTCGATCCCAGGACCCTGGGATCATGACCTGAGTGGAAGGCAGAGGCTTTAACCCACTGAGCCACCCAGGCACCCCTGGGTTTGCATAGTTCTGATCGGCCTGACCAGATTTGATGACTGTACCTCAGTGGCCCTAGCAGGATGCAGAATTCGTGTCATTAGTTCAAATGAGGAGAATTCAGGGGATTCTACCTGCAGAGTGTGTGCAGGGTGACAGGACAGGGTAGTATAGCCACAGAAAGCCACGGGAGCCCTGAGCTGAGGGGACGAGAGAGAAGGCGTGTTCTGGGAGGGCTCATGGCCAGCTCTGGACAGAAGAGACAAGGAAAGGAAACTGTCTCAGGAGCACTCAGAACTGCGGCCAGGGAGGAAGCAGTGCCCTAGGGCTGGGTCTGCAGAGGGACGCCACTTGTATGGGTGATGCTGGGCTTGAAACATGTGGGGCGAGGGGACTCCCACCCCCACCCTCCCTTCCCTCCCTTGCTCTGGTCTCCCGCCACTGCCTCCATTAGGTAAACCCAACACAAGTCAGTTGCCACAGGAACCTGGGGATGCAGTCTGCAGAGGTCACCCCCCTGGGTGACACAGCAGGGCAGACAGTGGATCTCAGGCTGGTGGAGGTGCGAAGGCTAAAAATAAACTAGCACAGCGATGATGGGAAGTTTGTTTCAGCAGCTGTTCAGGGCTTACTTTATAGAATCTCAGGTTGGGATGGTATTTAACATCTCTCTGGACTACAGTCTCTGAGAAAGACCTTAAATATTGCATTTCCTTTACTATGAAAACTAGGTCACAGTCAGAGAGCTGGGGGCGGGGGGCTCAGAAAGAGCACTCAGCACTGGTGAGAACAACCCCATGTCTGTAGGCTGTGTTTGCTTTTTGGCAGTCTCTATAGTTCTCTTATGTCTGCTCTGATGTTCTTCCTTACACGTGCTACTCCAGCTCTCCTCCAACTCTGGCCCTCACCCCTCAAAGTTTTGATCCAAGCATGTTTCTACTTTCAAGAACACACTAAAGGGAGATTCTCTGTAGGAACCTGGTCATAGACAGCATTCCATGGGGGCAGTTTCTCACATTGGCAGCTGAGGACCTCTGGGCCTTGGTGACCTCAGTGGGGGGAGGGTAGGGATGGTTTATGAGTCTTTTGTAAGAATTTTAAAAAGTTGCTTTCATTTGCATGGTAAGAAAAATTTTATCCAGGCCTCTCCTGATCATTGGATACCTGTCTTATAATTAAACACTGGCACATGACTTCCAATATACATTTAGGTTTGTGTTCAAATTAGTGTCAAGTATAACCTGTTTAAATGTGGAGGGTTATTAAACCACAAAAAGCCCCAGCAAAAAAACCAAAAAAAAACCCAGGGTAGAACTAACTTGACACTAAAGCACTATTTGCATTTAAAGACTGAATGCCCACAGAGCAGGCTGATGAAGAAAGCTTTCACAGCACTTCTAGAAGGGGAAGTGGGAGAATCCAGTCTTCACCCTGAACATGGATACATGCTTGTGGAGCTCAAAAGGACCCCTGCCACCACAGTCGGTGGCCAGTACCATATAGATCCTCACATGGACAGCAGTGTGGTTTTGGCCAAACATGAGCTAGCATGTGGAATTACAGTTATTTGAATGCTCTTAGTTCTGTAGTTTGGGTTATGTTTGCTTATACATGTGCTTTGGTTTGTATAAATAAAGGGTGATATATCTAAAGATTTTGTACCTGGTTTTATGTTGCTGTTTTCTAAGGAATACACTAAAAACAACAAAGTTAAAGTTGGGAGATTTGAAAGAACATTTTTCTTTTGCTTTTCCTTCCTTCTCTCCTTCCCTCCTTCCTTTCTTGCTTTCTTTCTTTCTTTCTTTCTTTCTTTCGAGTTTATTTATTTATTTGACATAGAGAGAGAGAGAGAGAGCATAAGCAGCGGGAGCAGCAGGCAGAGGGAGAAGGAGAAGAAGGCTTCCTACTCTAAGGAGCCCAATGTGGGACCTGATCCCAGAACCCGGGGATCATGACCTGAGCCAAAGGCAGATGCTTAACCAGGTGCCCCTCCTCCTTTTTTCAATAAGTGAAAATAAAATTCACTTATTTTGAGAGCAGGAGAGGGAGGCAGAGAGCGAGAGACACTCTTCAAGCAGACTCCCTGATGAGCTTGGAGCCCGATCCAGGGGTCAATCCCATGACCCATGAGATCATGACCTGAGCCAAAACCAAGGGCCCCAAATATTTTTCTCAACAGACTGAGCCACCCAGGTACCCCAAATGTTTTTCTTTTTTGAAAAAAAGTCTGTATATAATTAAAATTGGACAATTACCATGGAGTTAACACTGGATTGGTAATCCCTGCCTCTGTGAATTAAAGGAGGAAGGAAGGTACACATTTTTTCTAAACCTCTCTTTTAGTGCTAAGAAGACTTTATGAGTCTTCATATCAAGAATTCGTGAAGTTTTGGATGATTCAGTGGTACATATTTAGGAAATCTGATATTAGCCAAAAGGATCCCTGTGGCTCATTTGCTCCATGATTTTCTTGTTTGGGACTCTTTCCTGTGGAATCCAAAGCTGATTCTTCCTATTTCTGCCATTACAAGTAGCATAGTGAAATCTTGTAAATGTTTGGGGATTAATTTTCTGAAGTATTAATCTCATTGTTTGAAAATATCGAAGAATATCTTGTAGGGGTGACCTGGTGGCTTTGTAGGTTAAGCATCCTACTCTTGATTTCAGCTCAGGTCATGATCTCAGGGTCCTGGGATGGAGCCCTAAGCCCCCTGTGTCAGCTTCATACTCAGTAGGGAGTCAGCTAGAGCTTGCGTTCCCTCTGTCCTTACCCCCCTTGCTCATGTTCTCTCTCTCTCTCTCTCTCCAATCTTAAGAAAAATATATTAAGGAATGTCTCTTAATTTCTCACTACAATACCCTCACCCCGGTGTTGTGTGGATTTTGAATGCAATACTTCTAGGAGGGGGGGTGGGTATCCATATATAGTCCTCTTTGGGGCTGGGAGAAACTGCCTTGTAATTATCAGTGACAGTTTTTCTGCTGGGCATTGTCTTCTCTATGCATAAAGGCAGAACATTTATATTAATACTCAAGGCAGTTATATGCATGTTGAGAAAATAGGTAACGGTGTTTGGTATTGAATGCACGGGTCTGTTTTTTGGGTAGGGTTGTAAGACACATTATGTAATGGAGGCATCGTATGATACTAGGAACAGGTGTGCGTGCCGGAGTAGCCAGATATTCTTAGCGGGGCAACACCCCTTGTCCTTAGCAGCTCTCAGGAGTAGACTCACTTCTAATGCTTCTAAAGGTGTAGGAACAGGGTGGTTATTCATGGTTGTCACTGCTCACTGATTCTTCTAATGGAGATCTTCAGAGGTAGAGATAACCTAGGTAACAGATAAATAACTAGAACTAATAACTAGAGCTAAATAACTAGAACTGGCACTGAAATGTGTTACTCAGTTTCTCCCTTGCCCGTTGATGTGGTGCTGTTTGCTTTAGGCGTAGGTAAAAAGGACCCTTTGTGTTCCACAAGTTACAGTGCAGGTCCCCACCGGCTTCTCCCCTTACCAATCCCATCATCCAAATTACGAAAAGTGGTGAACCGGCCACAGGAATCTTCTCTGGGCAGTTTTCCCGGAGGCTGACCCTGACACGAAAGACCTGAACTGGGTAACCAAGTTGCAAGGAAGGCTTTGAAGACAGAAGACTTGGTGATTTTTATTTTCTCAAGAAGGAAGTTAATGTGGGTTGGTGAGGTCAGATTGCACCTAGCAGAAAAATTCCAGGAGGAAATTGGACTTCCCCAGTGAACATAGACCTTTCACGTCCTCTCTTCCCTGCCACCCCAAAACTCTGGGATGGTGAGACCCAGGAGCTCAAACACATCCTCACCTACCTGGCAGTGAAGTGACTTCACAAATCCCTAATCCCCAAGCCTGTTTGCCAAAGTCAAACAATGCACAGCCCCAACAAAGCCCTTCACAAACAAAGCCACACCTAGTCTGGTCTGCAAGTGAAGTAAGTGGATTACTTTCTAGACACAGCTGAAAGTGGCTGCAAAAACGCCTTTCATCTGCCTCCAGGCCTTTTCTTGGCTCCGAGGTGTTCCTTCGCTCTCAGGGACTGACCCAGGATCCCCTTGTTTTAGGAAACATGTCAAATCTGCTGGTTCTCCCCCACCTCCAAACTCTTCCCCACAAAATGGAGAGGTCTAAGGGGAGCGGGAAAGTGGGGAGTCCTGGTGTGATCCAGGCTGATTAGGGCCCTGGTGCCATTTTCCCCCTTTGTAAATGCAGTTCATTAGAATCGTAACCCCTTTCTAAGCAACACAGCCTCTGGGAGTACTTTAATCATTCTCATGAATTCTATTATTGTTTAACATTTTAGTTCTGGCTTTTTACCACCATGAGATACACTTTAGTTTTAGCATTGTTTTACAGAGTTGTAAAAATACCTGTATAAAATTACCTATGTATTTACCATCTTTTCTGCTTATCATTTCTTACATATCAGATATTTCTCTGGGTTCATTTTCTTGCTTCCTAAAGTACATCCTTTGGGCGCCTGGGTGGCTCCGGCCGTTAAGCATCGACTCTTGTTTTAGCTCAGGTCATGATCTCTCAGGGTTGTGGGATCAGGCCCTGCATGGTGGAGGGGGGAGGGGGGGGGTCCTCAAAGCAGCGGGGAGTCTGCTGGAGATTCTCTTTCTTCTCCCTCTGTCCTTTCCTGCCCCCTGCACTCATGTGCTTGCTCTCTCTCTCTTTCAAATAAATCTTTAAAGCACATCCTTTAGGGCATTTCTTTAGGGACATTTGTTGGTGGTAAACTTCATTTTTGTTTAAAAAAATGTATTTATTCCATTCTCCTTCTTAAAAAAAAAGCCTTCATTGGGCATTGTAGATGTTAAAGAAGAAAAATTCAACGGAGTAAATTTGAAGATCTAATTGGCTTTGTTAATGGGTTCATGATTCAGGCAGCAGCTCATCTGGCAAGTAGAGGGAAGCCCTGAGGAGTTGTACAAAATGGAAGCCTTTTATAGGGAGGAGGATGGGGCAAGAAAGTTATTAGCAAAAGAAAAGACAGGATTGGAGAGGAGAAGGGAGTTGAGGGAAATTGGGGGGGAGATGAACCATGAGAGACTATGGACCCTGAAAAATAACCTGAGGGTTTTGAAGGGGCGGGGGGTGGGAGGTTGGGGGAGCCTGGTGGTGGGTATAGTGGAGGGCACGCATTGCATGGAGCACTGGGTGTGGTGTAAAACTATGAATTCTGTTACGCTGAAAAGAAATTTAAAAAAAATAAATTAAAAAAAGAAAAAAGACAGGATTGTTCCAGGCGAGATCACCATACCCTAGGGAAATCTAGGGGTCTGATTAGATACTTTCCCTTTTCTTCTGGGCCCATGTGACAGTTTACCTCAGGAGTGTTTATCAGAAAATTCCTGACTGACCTTTTAAGATTTACATTTTTGGGGGAGGTTGAAACTGCAGTTAGGTTAGGTGTTAAGCCCCGGTTAGGTGACTTGGCCTTAAGTGATGCCATTTTGAGACCGATGTTTCTTTTACAGTTAACAGTTCTATTCTAACACTTTGAAGATTGGATCACTTCTGTCTTCTGACTTCAGTTGTTGCTTTTGAGAAATCTGTGAGTCTAACTGTTGGTCTTTTTTTGTGGGTGATATTATAATGTCACTGTCTTTGGTACTTTGCAGTATCACTTCAATGTGCCTAGATGAGGAATTCTTTTTATTCTGCTTAGTGTAGAGTGTTTTCTGTGTCTTTGGATTGGCGTCTTTCATTAACCTTGGCTGTTACATCTCAAAACTGCCTGTCCTCCAATCTTAATCCTCTCCTAGGACCTCAATTTTCAACTTTCTTACTCTATGCTTCATGCCTCTTAATATCCTTTTGATATTTTCTGTCTCCTTTTATTGCGTTCTGGTCACTTTTTTCCAGAACTCTTATTGGTTCAAGTGATTCTAACTTCAGCTGTGGTAAATATGAGGTTTAACTTGTCCATTGAGTTTTTAATTTGAATGATTTTGTGTTGTTTCTGAAAATTCTCTTGGGTTAATTTGTGAATATTTCTGGTCATTTTTAAAAGTCTCATTCATTTTTTTATTCCATATTCTATTACATGAAATGTTTCATGTTCAGTGAGTACTAAACATGAAATATTTCATGTAATAGAATATGGAATAAAAATCTATCTGAGAGCGCTAAAGCACAATCTATCTAAGAGTGCTAAATATTTGGAAATTAAGGGTGTCCTTCTGTTTCTGGCAACTCTCGTTTATGTTGCTTTATTTTCTTGCATGTTGAGGAAATTCTTTTTGAGAGCTTATATTTGATTAAATTCAATTTATAGCTACATTAAGGACTTAAATTGAGAGCTTTTCTCCAAGAAGATTTGCATTTCTTGTGTGGAGCTTGAGGGCAGGACTGACCCAGGACTGTGTTAGCAACCTTCAAGGGTCTTTACCTCACGAGTGTCACGTTCAGTTACCCAACCATGTGAGGGACCCAGCATTCCATCTCTGAAGCTGGAGCATCTGCTCCCAGGGCAATCCTGACTTACATGTATGCTTGTCACTTACAATTTTGAATTTATCTTACATTTTTTCCTTCCCTCCCTCTTTCTCTCTCTCTTCTTCTCTACTTGTGCATACACTCCTCTGG